>CM043017.1:118735431-118804311 GCA_023690525.1 Holotrichia oblita
TAATAATTGTACGTAGGACACAAGTTTGTAGCATAACAAGGATAAACTCGTTATGTATATTATTGATATTGATTTATTAGCTATTTTAAAAGATCATTCTGGACCAGAATTAGACAGAACACTATATCTATAACACCCGCGAAGAAACTAATTCACTCGATTGTCTGCTTTTTAACACACGTTTGAACCATGTGGTACTGTTATTCAATTAATGTCATTAAACACAGACAAGGAGATAAAGCATTTACTCTAGCCAAAAAAAGGATCAATTGGCAGAACTTACACATCAAGGAAAAAATTGTATTGGACAGACAAGAAGTGCATGGACCCTCAACGTAGATAGGGTAAATGTGGCCCAGGAGGATAAACACTTCACCTCTATATTTTACGAACTAATCTCTAGATGTCAATATTATACACGCAAAGGTTGTCTGTTGGTTTGTTATGGCAGTATGAAACTTGCAGAGTAAGGGTGTGAGCTGTTTCGACAATATCGGGAAAAAGCAAAATCAGGTGAGTCCTTACTTAATTTTGTGTTAACTGACATACCTTGCCTTTCGTATTTTCTAATCATACAACTCTAAAATTGTGACGTTTCCACTGGAATGCGTTCTTTATATCGCAATCTTTTAAAAATGTTAGGTTAACGCTAAAAAATACGTGGAAAACTTAAATTTTTGTGTGGGGCATATATCCCACTAAATTTGATGTCTAAGGGATATATGCCCTGTCGTTGTGGATGATATAGGCCTCAGTTATTGCCAACAGAAGGTATCTAGTTAACAATAATTAATACAGAATGCCAAGAAAATACGTTCGAAAGCAAAATATAAAGCCACGAGCTGCTTGGAGGGAGGAAGATTTACGAGAAAAAGCTAAAAAAGTGACCAAAATCGATTATTGACCTGTAAAATGACAAATATTCGAGACAAAGTATTTTTTTTATTCATAAATTTGATATTTTTATTAGAATTTAGGTATTTATTTTGAGAAGTTTACTGTTACTTTGTTTGTTTATTATTGTCTAAATATATTTTTTTATATAGTTTGCTATCATTAATTGTTTTATTACTTGAGCAGAGGTGTTTATCCCCCTATGAGGCATAAATCCTCTGCATGTAGGGCATTAATCCCATCAGAAGTGCGCATATCCCACTTTTGACAATTTTACAAATATTCATTTTTATCACTTAAAATACAACAATTCGTTATTAACCACTAAAATTTCAATGTTACATGAGTTATTGTGTACTGCGTTGTATTTACCGGACGTTTGTCCTTTAACGATAAGTTTTTGCGGTGAATTAAGCTTAAAGGGGGCATATATTCCACATTTACCCTATACTGAAAGCACTACAGCAGTCTAACAACTGCTTCAAGATAGGGATCATTGTATAGATTATGGCAATGTTAAATTCTAGGTAAAATAATCCAGTATCATCACAGATTAATACGAAAGTCACTGGAAAGGAAATACAGTATCATGAGCAGTAATAGACTACATTATTCTCTATTAATGTTCTAAAGACGCTGACAGCATATGTTTGGTGAAACATCAAGTGCAAACTTATCTACACGACAATATCTGGAAGACTTTAAGACAGTAAGCAACAGGAATAGAAATCTAGGCTGAACTATTAGATATTGTGTAAACTCAGTTATAGGTAAAATTTTATTTTTGGTATTATTTCGAAAAATCTGCGAAGTAAAAAGTTGATACTTTGGAACAATATGAAACAAACTGCAACAACTTTCAAAACTCCAATTTTGAAGAAAAAGAAACGTAATAAAATTTAGGCTTTTCTAATTATTTTGTACCTTTGGAACGTACAGTGCTAATATGTATAAAAGAACAATCTGAAGTTATCTTTAAAATTCAATCATCTAACCGTTCAAGTGTTTGGAAATCTTGGAACGAAGGGGTCTGGCTTCATTTCGATTTCTGACTGGACTGAATAACATTTGTTGGAGTTGGCTCACTTGAAAGTATCTAAGCGGCTCATTAACTTAAAGTTTGTTTCCAATGATGCACCATTTTGACTGCTTGGAGTATTAGTCCCGAATCGTATTTCAAATTAAACGCTATGGCTCTTTAAAACCCCACCGAAGTAGAGGATGATGTGTGAATAGGAAAATAAAAAATATATATAAAGTAATATAGCACATGCGGAATACAGATTACAAAGATATGTATGTCCTTGACATCTGGAAAGACATTTTAGAAAGTACATGCTGTATGCAAGCCATGATCATCCTCTTCTTCTAATAATAGAAGAATAACTTTGAGTTCTCCATTTTGCGCAAGTACTTTCACTACGCCAATTTGACAATATAAAACAGTGCAAACACGGCGTTTGGAAGGCTGGTTAAACGGTGGCTGTCAAACGTGATGGATAAATGCTCCAGTAAAAACAGACCTTTACTTGTAGACACATCATCATCCATTTCTTTGCACCACTTAGCACGATATATTGTTTGTGAGTTTCTATCCAATTAAGCGAGATTTAACGGCTAGTTTTCGGATATTTAAATGCCTATAAAAATCGTCTGTATTGCTTTTATACCAATTTTCAATTCAATTTCATTGTATGTGATATACCGGTGTCACCTTCAACATTTATAATTTAACACTGAATTACCGTTTGAGTTTTAAATATTTTCGTTTTGCTACTGGGTTCTCTAAAGAAAAGTGTTTTTTGAAACCTTCTGCATAAAATTGTAAAAATACTTTGTGCTATATATGACGAGTAATTATCCTACTACAATGTAACCGTACATATTGGTTATTTTACTCTCTGAATATACGCGACCGAAATAAATTTTTACACAAGTGGTTATTTAGAACTACAACAAAACCGCTTCGCGCACTGTTGCGTATATACTACGCCTTCGTTAATAATTACTTTCAGGAGTTATTTCGCGAAGTATTTTAATAATTTCTTACTCCCAGGATGTATCAAAGGCATCTCGCTTTTCGAATAAAAAAAATTAATTGCATTTTCCTCTATATTGCATTCCGTTTGTACGGGCTTCTTCTTTGTTTTTCAACTAGCATTTGCTGGAATTTATAATCTTGCATAACAGGCATTGTTTGGCCTCCCCACTGTTGCTTTACCATCGCTTTAATTAAAGTGAGAGACTTGATTTCACATTTAGGTAGTATTACGAGTTCAGACGATATAGGTAGGTATGTGCTACATTGCGTAGGAACGCAAAAAGCGACACACAGGAACGACACACATAAATGTTTTTTTGCTGTTGTTGCTGTTGCTTATTGTCGTTTTGTCGGTGTAGCGTTGAGTACGTTGTTATGCGCGTGAATGTAGCTGTTAGTTCGGTTATTGTCGCTCTGTCGGTCTCTGCCACTTTATTTCTTTTATAATTTATACCGTACGCATAGTCGATTAAAGATTTTTATGACGTACAGGTGATACTTTACGCCGTATTACATTGTTTCACGTACTGTAAACACCATCGTATAACAGAGCGGTTATCAAATGCAGCAACTCTGTAACTGACTCGACTATAAATATCCGATATTTCTTATAAGTATTTCATTTACTTCGACACTTATGGTCGAATGATGAGAGGTAATTGTGGTCCATACAGATACTGGTACGATAGTTAACTGTATGCAAAATCAAATTAATACAAATATTGTGTGCTGTACAATATTTACTTTGGTTGTTTATTTAATCAACGGTATGCTAAATAAGCAATTTAAAAATCTACCTGATCTGCTGTAGTATCTGTAATACTAACAATTTGTGTGATAAATCGGAGTTCCGTTCATCAATTATTTTGTGTTTTTTAAGTGTTTTGCAATAAAAAATAAATTTTGAAATTAAAACATTACAGTATCGTAGCTTCTCCTAAATATCTTCATGTAGAAGTAAAATATCCTCAAAACACCAAACAGTCTACGTGTCTTGTTGAAATGGTGATGGTGTTGACTGATAAGTGTTCTGTGGATGCTGCGGATGAGGCCTAGCATTTTGTCACAAAAAGTATTCTTGTAGCGTGTTGTTTTTTGAATGGAATAAAATCGTCAAATGACAGTGTGAAGTGGAAGTGTTGAAGTCTATTACGTAGAATAGAAAACTAAAATATATAAACCTACCAAAAAAAAAATTGAGGTTTTTTGTTTCACTTTAAGGAAAACTTTTTTTTGCTGTATTTGTGTGTGAATATATTCGGTAACTCTATTGTGTTCCTTTGTGTTACAATTTCTCAAAGAATTTCTTCTATAAAAGAACCGTACTATCTCGTTAAGATACCCAATATATCCTTCCTAATAATCTTCCCAAGTGGAATTAGATACAAGGCCATAGTTGTATAAGTGTGTTTCAGGTGGCTATGCCTCGTTCTTATCTTACTGACTTGCTTCAGATTTTTCCTACCCTAAGTAAGCAGCAAAGTCGTAGCAGTTTGCTGACCGGTGATTCTCCACCAATAGCAGTATTGACATCTTAACATTGTACTTTCTCCTGATTGATAACCTACTGGGTCATATCCCACAGGCTAGATGTGGTCTTATGAAAGATATATTTAAAGCACATCTGGCTAGTTAATCAATTTTCTTGTTTCCTACTATACTAGAATGCCCAGGAGCCTTGACCAGTTTTATTGTATTTTCCCCTATTTGTGTTTGTCAAATTGTCCCAGTCAGGAGAATTCCTTGAACCCATGTTTGCCCGCCGATTATACTTGGAAACTAGATTTGTTTGAAAATTTGTACTACCAGAGCCTCTATCTTTGCTTCAGAATCTCATGCTCCAATTTGCAGAACTACTTCAAAAAGTTTGGTGAAGGTATTGATTGTCCTGTGGGTCACCATATCTATATGATGGCAGAAGGTAAGTTCAAACATTGCAGAAAGCTGTTTTTGGGATAATCCTAACCCTTATTTTACTTTTAATTTGCTGCTTTTACTTCCTCTACTTCTACTAAGAGACCCAAAAAGTGAATATCTAGCAATACTTCCACAGCAGCAGTAGGCGTTGTACTCATTGCTTCCGTTATAACCAAGTACGTCTACGTTTACATTCTGTTCAATACGACAAACGACGCATAAGTAAGAATTCTCGATCAGAGTCCGTAATTTGATTCAAATATTCTTCTACACATCTACAGATTTCTGATAGCTGTTTGTCAGATGTGGTCTGAGTATGAGCTTTCAGTCAAGAGCAGAGTCCAAATATTACGCCAAATCATAAGTCTATTATTGTAGACACTCGTTTAATTGCCCTCTCCAGCCAAGCTGTGTTTACTGTAAAGTTCAATGTGCAGTCAAGGCGATGGTGTTTAGCAATTTTTTCATCGTCAAAAATTCTCTTAAATCATTCAATGATACAATTTATGTGCAGTATCTTTACGCAGTTAATATTACCTCGAGAAAAAATTGGCTCAATTATTCGAATATGCTTAAGGCTACTCAAACACACTGTTTTTTTTTTAATGAATATAAGTGTTTTTTTTTAAGAGTTACATGTGGATTATGGATCCAAATCCTTGTATTTTAATAATTCAGCAAACTCGAATTGAAACCATTTGCCATTGGTAAAATAACTCTTGGTGAAAGCTCTCAGTTATTGTTGTTCATGTTTATAAACCAATTATAAAATTGCTGTCTTTGTGCTGTGACGCGGTATGGATAAAGTTGCAAATATATTTCTTTAAATAATTCATGAGTTGTACGAACAGGATAAATTGTTGACTGAATGTTGAAAAGATAGAGAAAGAAGATTCATATTCTATTGTTTCTTCTTTAACACGATTGACAACTTATGGTGTACATTAGGTATTGTTATATATGTTTATTTGTGCATTGATTATGGTTGGATGGATCTACGAGGATATGACACTACGTATAGTAAAAACAAGATCAGCTTCAACCCACAACACATTCCATGACAGTTCATATTCAGTGGTACCACCCCACATTCCCCTCTTAGAGGTCGAGTCTTTGAGGAGGTTTCATTATCCTTCCCGAAGATATCACTTTCCCGCGTGATATAAACGCCTCTTCCACATCCTCCGAACTGACACTACTTTTTTGATTAGGGCTTTCGATTTGGACTAGTTTCACTTGTTGCTTCGGCTTGTTCGTTCTCTAATTCATTTTCAGATACATTTTCCGAACTACTGTCTAAGTCTAAATAGTATTTTACATGCCTTTCTTACCTTTCTTTGTAGGGAAATAAAAATGAAGAAGGGTTATTTTTGTTCTTATATTCACTTAGTTTTATGAAATTTCTATTTCTGATAATGTTGCCGTTATTCATTCTTACCGTATCGTATCTTTTTTATTACAACTGCAGGTAACCATACTGCTTTAGGTTTTAACTGCAGTGTTACGTGAGTATCTTCTTCAAGTGGTTGGAATGTTTTGGCTTTTTTATTACAGTTTTTTCACACGTTTCTATTTTTGTGTTTAAGGAAGTGTTAAAGTGAGTGAAATTTATTTGTTGAGGTTTTTATAATTACAATTTTGTGAAGTTATGATTGTTCTGAGCTTACGTGACATTAGAATTTCAGCCGGCGAATAGTTTTTATCAACTTTCATATTTCTATACATGAGTAAAGCCATAAAAATATCTTTGTGATCATCAAGAGCTTTTTGAAAAAGTTTTTTGCAGTTTGCACATTTCTCTCCGCCATACCGTTTGTCTGTGAGTGGGTTGGTGAAGTTATAAGATGAGTAAATTCCCACTCTTGAGAAAACATTTTAAACTCCCTGGAGGTGAGCTGGGGGCCACCATCCGATACAAATGTTAGTGGTATCCCATGACGTGCAAATATACGTTTTAAGCATTCAATTACATGTAGGCTGGTGGTGTCTTGACTCAAACACTGTATTTCTATGTATTTTGAATAGTAGTCTATTACTAGTAGGTACTTGATATTTCCGAGTTCAAAGAGATCACAACCTAATTTGTTCCACAGTAGTGCGTTGGTATATTATGGCTTTTTAAAGGTTCTGTTTGTTGTGAATTTGAATTTTTTGTTTAATATCCTTGCTCATATTAACCAAAAAAAGTGATTCTTTGCCTAGAGAAAGACATTTGAGATGTGACTATAGTGAATTTTGTCAATCATCTCCTTTTGCAGAGTTTGGGGAACTAGCAGTGCTTTGTCTTTAAAAATTAGATCGTCTATAATCGTTAAATTCTGCTTGTACTGACTATATTTTTTATGCTATTACGCACTTGATTGTTGCTCTTGGGCCAGCCGTTTAAAATAGTTTTCTTTAGAAATTTGAGTTCATTGTCTCCTTTGTATGTTCTTGAAATTCTTTCCATTTATTCTTTGTAATATTAATTTCAGATATTATCATACAAACATGACTAGAAATTTCGTTATCGACATTTTGTTTGTCATTTATATAAGCCCGAGACAGAGCATCTGCAATCACCAAATCTTTACCATGTTTGTATTTGTCGTCAATATCGTACTTTTGTATTTGAAGAAGCATTCTTTGCAAGCGTGCGGGACACTTGTTCAAAGGTTTTCTGAAAATACTTATTAATGGCAGGTGATCTGTTCCTATCACTTTCTTACCAAATACAAATAGATGAAATTTAACAAGTCCCACAACAATTGCCAAGAGCTCCTTCTCGATTTGTGCATACCTGCACTGTCTTGTCAGTGAATGCCATTGATGCATCAGCGCAGGGAAGCTTATTTACCTATCATGTCGGCAATAAACTAAAAAATTACTTGCAAAATAATATCGCGTATTTGACACTTGTTCGTAGAAACTTATTTAACGACTTCATTCGATTCTACATTCAATCAATAATAATTGTCGATTCTATTAAGACATTACAGTTTACTTTACATTGTGTATTTGGCTTTTAATTCCTGATTTTATTTGGGTGAGCTGAATATACATCAGAGTCATTCCTCTCCTATCAATAGTATTTTATAAGCTAAAACTTAAATGAAATGATTTTTCTTGTAAATAAAGGGAGATTCAAAATGACTGTTGTCGTTTTTATTTATTGATATTGTTCCTATCGTTCTGTACAAAGTTTCTACAGTACAGGAATTATTACCATAACAAGTTAATTGAATCAATCATTTTTCTTAGATCACGGTTATCAACAGATGTTAGAGTTGTTTGTTCCAGAACTACAAGAAAATCAGCTCAAAACAGGTTATTTTCAACATTAATGCTCCAGCTCATACTGCTTGACAAACCTGCCAATATCTTCAACAGTTTTTTGCTGGCAGGGTTGTTGGAGCAAAAAGATGGCATCCGAGATCGCTTCATGCACCCCATAGGATTATTACCTTGCCACTATCGATAGGAACGGATTTGATAATCATTTTGAATCTCATAGTATGTACTATACTTAAATCGCTCGTCCAATATTACAAGGTTCTAAGCAACATAATGTTCAAATTGAGAAAATCGAGTTTGAAAATTCTAAAGGTACGATTTTAAGAAGCACAACTTTTCTGATTGATTTATTTATGTCTTTTGGTTCGATAGGATGTAAATAGAATGTTAATCTACAAAAAAGAAATTTACCAGGAGTTTTTTAGCAACAATAGCCAACCCCTGGTAAATTTCTTTTTTTCTAAGAAAAAATATTTTTTTAGAAACGTGTATCATACAACTTTGGACTTTACACTTCTTCGCTAGCCTCGGCAATGACATGGGTTCTAATATTTCGTCTATAGGTCTTAAGTTACATGCTGTAAAATCGGAATCAAGAAAGGAAGTTTTATATTTGATTTCAAAAAAGCATTTTGAGAAGTCTAAACATGTTATCTTGGAAAAACGTACTTCCTTATAATTCATTTGTTACACCAGTGTGTAGAAAAACTCAATACAACAAAATTCTGTGAATCACATACGACTTTGATATTTTGATGTATTATAATTTGGCGAAATACAAAAGTGTATGTTTTGACAGACATAGGACTTTGTTTTTCGTTTAATTCGACATGAATTTTGTGCAAGGTTCTATGAACAATTATACACCTTTGTTATGGAAAATATGTGACGACAATAACATACACTTTCGTAATTTTGCGGTTTGTACTCGTTGTATTAGAGATATTTATACCAAATATTCGACAATATTTGCTGTTACGTTTTATTATAATACTGTTGCATACCGCTGAAATATTTTATACGATTAAACACAAAATTCTAAAGTTTAGTCGTGATTTTATTTGAAGTTACTTTCCTATTAGTTATATCGACAAGCGTTGTAAAGTTTTTAATAATTTTTATTTTGTTTGTGAATATATTTATAACAATTTAAATCGTGCTGCTAGATTTTATTATTACAAGAATAGTTTTCATACAAAATATTTGAATCAAGACAATGCAGCCTTTATTCATCCTGTGTTTCTTTGGTTGCATAAGAGCACGCTATATTAATGATTATTTCATCAAATCCATTCATGTGAACAAAACTATTTTTCTCATATTTTGTGCTTATTTATTATTTGATACACAGGTCGAATACAGTTACAAGCAACTTTTATTCTAATCTAATAACAATACAACATTGAGGAACATACCGGGTTCTTTTTTTATCATTACACATACACTTTTCCTATGAATACAATGTTACAAGCAACTTATATTCTAATCTAATAAACTATTTATTACTTTGAATACAACATTGAGGAACATAATATAAAAATCGTTACTACAACTCCATTATAAACACTACAACTCCATTACAGCGCTATCTGTTTTATTTACCGATAATCCATTACCTTGTAAATAATTTCCTAATAAATGAAAAAAATCAATCTGATGTTCGTTCTTCATAGCTAATATCCGGGAAAAGATTTTCTCAACACTTGGCTCTTTTATAAAGGTACCAATATACACATTGACGAACGTAGTCATGAATATTTGACAATCAAATCGGTCTAAAATTCCACCGTGACCGGGAATTACTGTGCCGAAATCTTTAACTTTAAAAGCGCGTTTAAATCCGGATGCGAAGAAACCACCAAACGGGGCAATTATACTTCCGAATAGACAAATCCAAAAGGTATGCAAAACAAATGGAAATGTTGTTATTGAAGTACCAAACAAAAATTGTGGAGAATAAGTTTTTATCTTGAACAAGGAGCTTCTTTCACATTCAGACACTAAAGTTATTTGCCCGGAAATGTTTCTATATTCAAGTGGGCAGATTAAGTATTCGTATTTGCATAAGATCGTACTTACAACGATTCCATAAATTATAGTTATTATTCCGGCACCTATAAAACCTTCCCAAGTTTTTTTCGGAGAAACTTGTATGAGAGGTCTTCTTCCAAAAATTTTTCCGCATAAAAAAGCTCCAATGTCATTACAAGCCACTCCTGTTACACTGATTACGACCCAAATTAAACCTTCAAATATGATTTTTACCATCATAGAAGATGATGCTACTATTACTAGTAGCGCTACATGAGTCCACGCCAATAAAGTAAATTGCCATTTATCGTACTTCTTCTTTAAACTTAATACAAACCAAACAACTCCAACAAAGTAAATTAAGAAGGATAAGAATTTGTGATAAATTACAAAAAACTTAATTAATGGTAATTTCTCAATAAATATATAAAAATATTGCATAGCATTTTCTGCACAGAAAAAGTAGTTTGCAGTGATCAAAAAGTACCACGTTATAAATCTGAAGTAGTATGGTACGTTTTGCATTTCATACATATTATACGCTATGTCTATCAACTCAAAAAAGCATTTTATTTCAATCACAAGGGTTGTTAGCATAAGTGCAATTGGTCCCAGATAAATGGTAAGGCAGAAGTATCCAATCAATATTAAGCTAAAAATTGTGCGCATTGTTAATGTGTAGTAACCTTTAATCGGAATCAGAATGCAATTCTTGCAAGTCGTATAAACATCACAGGTGAAGGGCGATTTGTTATGCGATTTCATGTGCAGAACGTTCTAAAAAATATGTAATTGGAATATTTCAGAATTGTTAAAATAGAAAACTTACCATTACCTTTTTAAGCGCCATTATCTTTATCTTAGTTTTCTAACGACAATTGTGACAATATGGAATGTTAGTTAGGTTACACAAATGTCATTTACGTTACGTTCTATGGCAACGGAAAAAGAACTTACTCAGGCTCATTGCAGCTATAAAATATGAAATTGATGTTTCTATTATTTCTTTAATTCTGACACAGTGCTTACGAAGAACGCACTTAATTGTTGATTAGAAACTATTAGCAACTGGTAATTGGTCTAACCATGGTGTAACCTTATAATTTATATCATTATCTAGCAGCGACCTCTTTTAGAATCATACATAATCAACATTGACAATATTTCTATCAATTATGGGGTGCGTTCGAAAAGAGAGTATTGTCACATAATGTGGTTTACACAGAATATTGGAACGTCTGTGGAAGTGCATTAAAAATGCACTAACATGAACATAACTTAATTCGAAATCATACTTATATGCTGATAATCTATTAAGAAAAACAAACGGATTTCCCAGGAAAAAGTTAACCAGCTTTGTTAAACGCTCTCTATTATATATCTTTTTTTGGAACGTCATTTAAGTGTAACATATTTTGATAAATTTTTCTTTTTCAAACACGTTCGTATTATACTTATACCGATATCCACTTATTTCGAACGCGCCTCTGTAGTTTATTTCTTGTTTTAGCTCAAATTAGAACCATCAGAAATCTGTGGGGCGTTTAATCTTTGTACTAAACTCAATTTGTGGGAACTTTAAAGTTGTACTCATTCTATGATTTCGTTTATGACATACGATTTATTTTATCGATCTACTGTAGCTTTTTCGTCAAATTAATATAAACATCATCCCTTTAAAAGTACTTTATAACGAAATAGTATGCATAAAAACCATATCAAAGAAATCCGTTCTTCATTGTTGTACACAATTGAATAATAAATATTAGATAAGTTAGTTAGTTAGTTAGTTAAGTTATCTCTATTATAGTAAAGAAATGTAAAAACGGAGAAAACTCGTTTTAAAGTTTTGAAAAGTAATTTTAATTGTTCTATTTTACTTTTAGTTTAATTTTGTTTAAACTTTGCGAGTTATTAAACCAAAATGATGCTTTTACTTTACCAATTATAAAAATTGATCACACTTACAAAAAATTCAAATTTTGAAAAAACATGTACTTATCCCCTTTATCCATGCACAAAATTATAGCAAAAAAAGTTTTTTTTTTCTCAGAAAAAAAGGGGTATAAAAAGAGATCCTAATTCCTAATTATAATAATAATTAGGAAAATTTATTACAATAAATTATAAAACAAAAATAAACACCATCGTTGACTTATTTAATATAATTTATTTTAAAGAATTAAATTAATTTAATTGCGTTATAGAACCATCTATATGGTTCTTTGAGATATTGAATTTGGGTTTTTATATTTGCAACTTTTTCGGCAAATAACTGTCCAGTTTTTTTCCAATTCTCTTAATTTCAATGTTTTTTGGTGTAGGAATGCGAGAGTTTCGGATAATGTTCACTTTTTTAAAAGGAGTATAGAGGTCAAAACTCTCTTTATAGAGGTAGGAACCATATTCGCATACGCGTATCCATTGAATCCCATCACTGAAGGGAACGTTCTCACCTAGTGTACTTTTTAACGGTTGAGTACATTTAATGTGATTGCCAAATCAGCAAGATTCCTAAAGTGAAGACTCATATCCGTTACGTGATTCATTTTGCAAGATTGACTTATTATAGTTTGATAGTCTTCAGTTAAAAATATAGTCCCACTTCAGGAAACTTATGGTCGATAGTTTTAAATATGCCTTTCAGTATTATGTACTGAAAAATTCATATGACCAAGAAGTTTTTATTCTGGCCTGCACATGAGTCGGTCCACAATATGGTGTAGTAGTGCCTTGAAAAATGTTGTTATATTCTATCGTCGTTAATAAGGAGCTGCATACCTCAGAGCTTCCACGATGAGCTACATCCTCTGTCCATGTAAAGAAGCTTTTTCAACTTGTTTAGTAATGGAATGTATATCTAAGTTGTACATCCACATTTGGCGTAAATAAAGCTTTATTAGTTGTAAGTTTAGGAAGAGGAAGTATTTGTTGCAGATCCATGGTAAGATAGCATAGACCATTTCAATTTTTGCGCATTGACGATCTACACGCTGAAAAGGCTGCCTCATAATTTTGTGTATCTTCTTCGTCGCTTTTTCAGCTATCGCAGGTATTGCATCGCTGGGAGGGTCCCCAAAAGAAAAGTTGAATATGGTATAGAAGATCTTGCTGTAAGTACAGTACAAGACTGCTTATTTTCTTCGGTGCATTTTTCGATATATAGGTTGTGCATCTTAGATATATTTAACAAGGAAGAAAGGTATTTTTTGTTGTGATTTTTGTTTTGAGAATAATGGGACTCCGATGCAGGAAATGATTGTATATATTCTATTATGTATATTGTTTAACATTATCTCCTGTCTTATGCGGCTTGTTGTAATGTTTGCCTCTTCTCTTAGGTTTAGGCGTATGTAAACTTTCCTTTATACTCTTTTGAAGGTATTCTACCTCCTTTTTGCCAATTTGATATAACGAACAAAATGTCTTTTTACTGTTACCCCTATATTGCTAATGGTTATTGTGTAAGTAAAAGATGCAGACGTATGATGAGCAGCATTCTTTTGAGGCCTTGCTGGTATTTTGCATATCATACTTTTAAAAGTAACATGTTTTTAGTATCTTCATCTAATTTGCAGTATCTGGACAATATTTCTATTCTTTTTTCTGGCTCCAGCTTGTCGCTACACTTTTTTTACAACCTTCATTACAAAGCATACCTAAATTTACAACCTTCCCTGGTATTTCTTTCCCTCTTTGATTCAAATAAGTTTCACCTCTTTGTCTCGCCATTGCTGCAATGTTCTTCGTCCACGTATTCTTTAGCTCTTTTTCTAGCCGTTTTTTCCTTAATTTTGAAAATTTTCTCATTATCTCTACATACTTCATTTTTTCTGATTAATAAAGCAACATCTTTTGTACCTTGTAGTTCTGACGTCAATTTTAATTTTTTAGGTGTTTGGTATTCATCTGTGCCTGACGAATTCTCAGAAATAGGTAGATATTTATCGCAATCAGCGTCTGATTCAAAAGACTCATCGTCTAATTCAGTGACTAACTCTGCAATGAAAGATCAAAACATATTGTTTAATTCTGGAAAATGTAATTGGTTTTCATATTCCAAGGGCTTTTTACCGATTTTAGACACACCTGAAGACACTTCACATTTTTTGAGGTTAACATTTTTACATTGTTTTCACTTATTCTTCCATTATCTTGATTATTTGTTGAGTCACATATTTTCTTTGCATTCTGTATAATTAATCGAGTTCTCATAGACATAATTACTAATATATTACTGATATTTTTCAATTCATTTTGCAATAACAAACAAGCTTTCCGCGCTCAGTATCGTCTGTTTTAAATTTAACACTTTTCAGAAGACTCTCTGGGTGTTTGAAGTATGTCATCGTGAATTTTGGTTAACAGTGTATGTCTTGTATGGAAGTTCATATAATCGAAAGTATTTATTTATAGTGCTGTGTGCATTATTTTATGTCCGTTTGTAAGTAAGAGTGGCCGATTTTACAAATCGGCCCGCATTATTTCACGTCTTTTGCAGCGAAGAAGTTGTTCAATTATCGGTAATTATTGGCGGCCGTGATCCGGTCGTTCAGGTGCTTAATCTAATTAGTTGCGCGCTCGTTTGTTTCTCATGCGTGTTACGCTTGTTTTCGTTGGGTTGTCTATAACCAAATGGCATTCCAATGATCGCTTAGCTGACAACTAGTTTTTTGACATATTGATTAAGAAAACAAGGAAAATGATCTGGGAAAGATTTTCTTACACTGTGCTTGTTAATACTGATGATGTTAAATAAAGCAGTTTTTTCTAATGGTTCGTTAGAGCGTATTATTAGTTATGTTAAATATTTATATAAAAGAAAAAAATAGAAACTTCAGTATTTTTCGTGTAATCTAATGGTTCGTTAAATCGAGCGTATTATTAATTATTAGTCAATAGTTAGCATCATTAACCTAAAACACGCATTTTGATTATAACGTTTAGAAATGAATTTCGAAAAAAATAAATCTGTCAATTGAAACAATTACTAAAACAATCAGATTATATTGATATGATTTGTATCACATACGTATTTTCCGTGCTTGACACCGACACCGATATTAAATAAGGATAGGTATATTAACCGACAATCTTTGCTTATGTCCTCAAACAATGACGTGTGTCTAAAGATCCATTACATGAACATATCATGTGAGGAATTTAATTGTCACGATGTACAGTAGCAAAAAAATATTCGTTCAGTGTGAGTAAGAAGTGATAGCAGAAGTAGATATCACTCTTTTTATTCTAAGTGAAATGTGGCATACGATATAAATATGGTATCTTTTATAACATGCATAACAATCATATTGGAGGCTGTGTTAATACGAGCTTGGTAATTAATCCACATGGATTGACAACCGTTAGCACAATACTTGGGAAATGTGCAGAGGCCGCCAAATTATGTTTGTATCCTCAAATGATAAACTATCCCAGTCGCTCGGACCACAACAATATTTGTCATACAAATAAATTGACTATTTTACCTATGCATGTTTCCATATGTTATATAAGATTGCAGGTTTTGTTGAATATTAATTCTCTATCAAGCTCTCAAAATCTATTGGAGTGTGAGTTGGTTAAAATTTGTTAAAAATGGCTTTCATACGGATGGATTATATATCATAGGAAATGATATACATATAATCCAACACCCAATATCTCTTGTAAAACTGATTATATGTAAATTATTTGATATATTTTTAAAAAATTTAGACTTTATTTGACACTAAAAATAATTGTATATTTCATATATACATACATATGTTAAGAAATTGTGTGCTAAAAATTATAAAAGAAAATAGTACATGCCTTTAAAGAAATGCAAATTAGGTAGCAGGCTATTTAGAGAGATATATTTCTTACCTAGGTCAAAGACAGGAATTATTGTTTACGAAGGTTGGTATTTTGGAATAGAATTACAGTCTGAAAAGATTTATTCTTGAGCCTCGGTAGTCCACTGGCAATGTTAACTTAGAAGTTAGCCCTCCATTGGTAACCAAGTTCATGAAATCGCATTCTTCTTTGCCATTCAAGGGCATTCCATTTTCTATGGAGATTGAATCTTCAATCCATGTTTTATTCTTTTCAATGCTTTTCAATTTAAATAAATTATGATTTCTTTGGTAAAAAGTTTTGGAGCGATACAATATATTTATTTGTGACTCATAATTCCAATTTTGAAACAGTTGCTTCAATTATATATACACGTATTTACGTAAGTATAAGTTGTTTAGATATGCTCCATTTGGTTTGAAATTTGGTAGGGAGATTATCGAACCTATTAGATATGTCAGATAGATGTTAATTGTGCAACAAATCGAAAATTGTTCAAATGTTTTGGAGATAATTTGTTTAGAGCGGAAAAGGTTTTGCATGCTCTTCCATCAATCATAACACCACTTCATCATGCAGCCTCCAAAATCTAGACAACTCTACTTGGTATTTTGATGATGGTTCGCATTTAAAACGAAAAATATTTGATTCAACCAACCTTTTCTTTCAGCATACTTAGCCAATACTTCCACACCTATTGTGTTGATTCTCATCATAAATGGTTTAGTCAATTTTGTTCATCCATGAAAACACGTGTTTAATTTCTCAAACACTTCGTCTGTACTGAAGTTAATTTAAAAAAATCAACGAAAGGTAGCTTCTCAAGAATGGTGTTTTCTTTCTTGCACCTCACGCAACACAATAATATAATACCTATATATAAGAAAGTCTTGCTGTTTTTATCTTGATTTCCTGTTTTGATACTAAATGATGCTGTATTGCCTTTTAAATAATGAATGTCTCGTATGATTCAAATCTTCCTACTAACATGTGGGTTTATGTCGATTTTTTCCAACAAATCTAAAAATGTTGTATTTACTATAACAATACCTACATAAAAATTCAACAATATCAATAATATGAGCATAAGCATATGAGCACCTACATAAGTAATTGTTTACACTTCGTTTTTGTAGATACATATAAATTAATAAACACACAAACAAAAAATTATCATATAATAATAAAGGTGTCTAATGGTCATGATCAAGTTTACACGTAAAAAAAGTAATAATTTTCCCATGAATTACTGTGAGGTTCAAGATGAGTTAATTTTGCAGTAATTTCCTATTTCAAAGTTATCTATAGACGTTTCATAGTTTACGACCGTGTAATACCCGTATATAAAGATATTGACGTATAACTTTATTAATTTTATTATCCAAACCGTTTTGAGTGTATTTTCCCAACAATAATAATGTATCCGTCACTATATTAGCAATAATGAAGACATTGACGTGTAGTGTAGTAGTGGTGGATGTGTTGTGTTATGTATTCGTACACTTGTTTCTCTCTGACTCTGACACTAATGAAAGATGACAGTGCAGCGTCTTAATATGATATGGCCACTAAATAACACAGAAGTCGTACTCGGCTATTCGGACAAACGAACAACCTGCAACGTCATCATCATAGGAGGCATCTCGAGCTGTACGTTTGTATGTGAGAAACCGCATAATGTGAGCATATTACTATAAAAATCGGCCTAGCCTGCGGCCGAGAAGAGTTAATTAACGGTGTGATGGTGCCGTTCATGCCGACAATCCATAAGAACGTTGACTTCCCATGCTGAAGGGTATTCTAAATGTATGGGTGAAATAATATAGGTATGCTACATGTTGACATAAAAACAAGTCGTCTATGAATGCTTTTTTTCATAGTTACGTTCATTCATTAGATGGTTGAAGGTTGCGAATGCTTATAAATCTATTGTGTTCCAATGAAATTAGTATTACCTAAATAGCTATTTTTAATATTGCTTTGGAAGAATGCCTGCTTCTAGATTCGTGCTAAAATTTAGTCGCTGGATTTGTATTTCATACGACAATACATATATTTTAGCTATTTTTGCAATTATGGAAATTACATCGCCTACCAATCAATATCGTGTTTTTATTGTGAATTGAAAGAATAAGCCAAAGAGCATTTGCTTTGATATTGAATATTAGTGATATAAATCTTGTGAAAGTGTTAATAGATACAAGGACGTGGATGCTCTTCGTCATTTGTTAACGACTGGTGAAACACAGGTAGACATACAGTTCAAAATTGATATGATTATTTTTGGTACAGCCCTCACTTTTCCTTGTTGTTGTTTAGAGCTGTTTTGCAAAAATGTCAGCTAATTTATTACAATGAAAATTAAGTACTGAAAATATTGGCGACCAAGCCTTTTTAGATTGCTTGGTGTACAACTAAGTATGTTTCATTCAATAAAAGTGTAAGTAACACTAATACTAATACTAAAGAAGTATATGTTTTTGGGTGATATTTATTATTGTTATTATTCCATTGAATGGTCGCAGATGGTTGCTGCTTTGAGGCCAGAGTCTATTCTGCTATGTAATAGTACAAATCCTCAAGGTCATATATAAGAATCGCAGTATATTTTTAATGGATAGCCTTCTTACCTTCATAGGCGTCAACTTTTCAATGAAGATGGTGTATTTCCTAATGTAGCTGAATGCTTCGCAATTGCATAGTGTGTGAAAGAGTACTTCATCATCTTCGATAAGTAGAATTAGATAGTCCCAAATTATGCAAGTGCTCCTTTAGGTGGCAATACGTGCTCATTATCTGGCAACCTGTTCCAGATTCTTCCTACAATTAGTAAGTAGATCCTTGTTGTATGGTCCTTTTGGAAAAGGTTTAGCAGGTTACTGTCCAGTGGTTCTGTAGTAGCAGTTATAATGTTATCGCTCTTAACATTGTGCTTAGCGTGGTCCTATGAAAGGTATATTAAGGTATTCTTATCTAGTTCTCTGGTTTCCTTCTATACTAGAATACCCAAGAACACAGACTAGTTGGACTGTGCTCCCACACACACACTTATGAATAAGTCTCGAAATGATCTCCTGAGATCTTCTGCTAGACTCATTTACAATGGCAAATAAGCCGCCTTAGTTATAACAGATCAGCAGGTGATATTTGCGCGTGGTATAAGTTTTAGAGCACATGTTGATGCTAATTCTATTCTGAACTTTCTACTGTGAAGAACATGCACCTTTTCGAATTTTCAACACATCGTACATATTAACAAATTGTTTTTAGTCGGCATGATTCTAAGGCGATTACATTGCAGTGTATTGAGAATATTACTTGTTGTATTGATTTTATTAAGTTTTTAAAGTTGTTAGTTTGATGTAATATAAAGCTAAATTTTCGTAGTTCTCATGTAAAATCAGTGATGGTTCTATAACAAATCATGTTAACTTGCAAAGTGTTGATATTGGTGTCAAGAGAGCTAACCTACAACTACAATTTAAATAAAGAACAACAAATTTCAAACATTATCAACAATCTGATTAATAAATAGAAACACTATATTAGTGGTAAGTAGGTAAACTGTATAAAACTGAATTATTTCAGTTATAGGCGTAAGTATGTAACTATAGAAAAATAGCACGAGTCAACAACTTAGTTCCTTTTCCTTTATTTTTTGTTTTACAACTTATCCGCTATACTCGGTCATCCTGTTTTTATTTTCCGTCTTTCAACATGGCATCCACGCATCAGTACCATTAAAAGACAATTTGGGAACAATTTAGAATCAATAAAACGGGTAACGATCATTAACTCCGTCCGTAATGAAAACGTCCGCCTGTACTTCGGTTCCCGGCTATCTTCGTCTCACTTCCACTCCACTATTGACGTCCATCTCTATCCTCTTTTTTAATAACAATATCGAAGTTTCCAATAAATGATAATTTTTATATGGAGGCCGGAGGGTCTTTTAAAAAAGTTAATTTACTGACCTCCGTGTGAGGTCCGAATTCCAGATGCGACGGTGCCGCCCTCGGACACCTCTGCGGCCAACATGGGAATCATCACGACACCGAAATACCTTCATTATCTCGCTTATAGGCGTACCATTTGCTCAATAATTTTAATAGACGTCTAATAACCGTGTGCTGGACTCGTAGTATTAAACTATAATAAATTTCTATAAATAAAATTATACAAATTATAGATTGCGCATCAGTGCCTATCGGTTCTGGATATACCATTGTGTGCGCGCATGAGTAACTTTTCTCTTTGCATGTTGAATGGATACCGTGATACGACTCGATTTCACAACCATCTTTTTCCATGGCTAGTGTATTAATACAGTGTGGTAAAGATTAAAGATATAAAAAGCTGCTCAATAAAGAAAATGTTCAAGCTTATAATTCGTGAATTTGTAGAGCTCTCACCTGCTAATTTTATCTTTCCAAATGAAGGGAAGGTTTCCTAAGTTTTGCAGTAATTAATTCGACGAACGTCTTATATTAACTATAAAATCAGCGAACTTAATTTTTTCGGCCATTTTTCCAAATGCAAAGTAAACTTTTAGCAGAATAGATAACATGCATTCTTCTAAACGACTTGCTTTTTGAGGGAAATATTTAGGTGTAGTCAATCAGGAAAAGTAAAGCGTTATCCAGAGAGTATCCAGACATTATCTCCACCGTTGATATTAATTCCTTGTTAGCTTTATTTACACAGGAGAATAAAAATCTACGAGATGACAGTGTCAGTGTTTTATGTCGTTAAGTCAAGTGCTAGGTTCTGCAATAAACAGACACTGATACGGAATTTGTTAATCAACATTTTTCTTTTTCAATTTGAGCGGGTACATCATTCTCTTCCTCAAATTCGCATACGTACATCACGGTTTGCAAGACTATGTAAGTCTAATTTGGCGTATTCCCAGAATTGTAACCCACTTTCAATCAACCATCCATGACACAAGGGTGCAGAAGGTGTTGTAGAAGATGTGCATACACGTCTCTCAAAACCATTACGTCAACTTGCTCAACAAACAGGTAAACGTATATTCTGTATTAAATGTCTATGTGTAATTTATTTATCATTTTTCCTTGTTATAGGTTTAACGTATGGCACTATGCATGCTATTGTTTGACGAAAATTGCAATATCCCACCAGATTTTGAAAAGCGTGTAGTCTATTGCCAATAGTTTAACTCATCGTATGTTGGATATAATGTTTTTCTTGAATTTTGGAATATGATTGGCCGAAAACCCTCATGTATTCGACAAAACATAATTGAATCATGTAAAAATAGGAGTATGGATTGCAATGTCCAGGAAGCGAATTGTTGGTCCTATTTTTTTCGAGAAAACTATTACTGCAGTACGATAGCGTGCCATCCTAGAAGAAGAACGAGTTGCATGACGATGAACTACAACTACAGGGCATTTTCAACATAACAATGCCAGTGCTAAATACAATAATAGTATAGACAACATGGTATGTTTATGGTATTTTTCTTTCTTCCTGCTATGGTAGGATGCATTATCCATTACAATGACACCATTCTCAAGCAATTTTTGTAAAATATTATTGAATCATCTGTCAAAAACATCTGCATCCATTTTTTCATGGTAATCAGCTGTTTTTCTTCCCTCAAATACCAACAAGCCATCGTCAATAAAATCATTTTTCGAACTAATATGAAAAATAATTAAGCGTCTACCTTTACCAACAGGATTTTTCAGACCCGTTGTTACACAGTCTATAAATGCTTGTCTGCGTGTTGTAGCATCAATATCTACCCACACTTTTGCTTTTGTGTTTCCTTCATTAAGCCAAGTTTCATCTAAATAATATATTGGACGTTGTTCAGTTCTATATTTTTTTAATCGAAGATAACTATCTTCGTCTCCATAAAACAATGTCTTCACGTTCAAGTAGCATAGTTTTGCGAGTAGGTACGTCTTAAAAATCTATAAATAAATAGTATCTAAAACATTTAAATAATTTAATATCAAAACTTACTTAAAATTAAGCGTTCTCATTAATTTATATAAAGTAGAACGACTCATTCGAGGTATATTTTTATCTTCCTTTAATTTCTTTAAAATCCTGCTTAGTGTACGAAGTTCTCCATCGTAAAAAAACTATGTACTACTTGTCTTATGAAGTATTTAACAGTATCGTCAAATGTAGATAGCACTGGTTTTGTCCCTAATCGTTGTGATGGTGGTGAAATTAGCTGTTTGGTTTTATCTTCATGAATTATTCGGTAAACACTTGTTCTTGAAACACCTATTCGTATTATAGAATATAAATACACAGAAGTTGATATACGCTTATTTCAGTTAACTAAAATGTTTGATATTTGCAGTGCAATCTGTGTCCTTTTTCTTTTAGGATAACTACCAATAATTTTCTTATACATGTTTAATATAGCTTGCTTTTCCTATACCGACAAATGTCCATGTCCCAAGGTAGCATGCTTCTTTGGAAGCGATGTTAATAATCGACTTGTGCTAGGCTGTGAATTCATTATCACAAGCAAATAGTGTTAAAAGAACTAATTTTATTGCTTGAAAACCGTAGGAACACAAAAAAAAAACAAAAACATTTACTCAATCTGTGTTTGCAATATGGCTGCACTAAAATTTTCAAACTTGAGCATTGTAAACATGACCGGCAACTAACCAATCATAAGCCTATATTTTGGCCGACGATTTTAAATTTTGTTCCTCTTATTAAGACACAAGGTATAGTGGACAGATATCGCATACCTGCTGTGAAATTAGGTTATGCAGAGTTAAGCCTATAATCAAGTGCGTTGCGCTTTACAGTCAACTCCACAAATATTGTAAAATAGCACACATTCAAACTATTCTAAATTATAAGCTTGTGCTTTTCGTTATTTAGATTATGGACGATAATTATAGCAATGAAGTTATTTTATTTTTATTTAAAATAATTTATTGTGAATGTTTGAATGTTGCTGTTAAACAAACCAATTTATTATAAACCCTTGGATATTTTCCATAAGTTTTGGTATCGTTTAAAGTTGTAATTATTGTCCAAGAACGGTAATTTATTTACTGCTACTTAAACACTGCGTAGCATTACTATTTTTTAGCAAATGTGAGATTAATTGAGCATGAATAATGTCATTTTCGAAAGATTACGTAACCGGACATAATTTATAATTTTTATTGCGAGAGGTAAACATTACTAAAAATTTATAGTAGTAAATTTTGTTTTCAGTTTACAATTGCGTCGTAATGTTGAAATACATATTTAACTCAAACAATTTTGTTTATTTTTATTAATCAAAGTAGCGTAATTCTTCTTCTTTTCGTCGAATATTATTCCGAATGATACATTTGGAGTTTTTTTCATTGCGCAGTTATTTCTGATTTATACTGTTTTATATGTGATGATACAGTAATAACAGATTAATTTTTTCTGAATGAATTCAGTTCATTTTGCTTAGAATTGTTGGAAATTGCTATGACGCAATGTTTTTGACCACAATCTTCTTTTTCTGCTCATTATTTTATTTTGGGGTTCTAGATTTATACTTTTCAATTACAGTCTGAAACTATTGGATAATATTACAAAGATTATTTCTTTGCACTTCTTGTAAGTGTCATCGGTTTTCTAGAAAGTAAAGCAGCAGGAATTATTTGTAGTAAACCTAACTTAATTTATGAATAGTAGAATTATTTGAATAGTTATTATTTGTTTTGCACGAAGATGTTAAGATTGAATAGTGGAAATTAAATAAGAATACTATGTAATACATAATCAAAGATGAAAGCTACTATTAAAAAAGCAGAAAGCGTGCTGTTAACCTTCAGGCTGAGCATGCAATGATATTGCAGATGAAATCGGAAATTTTGATTTCATGAATTTAAGGAAAAACATGATAATGATATCCGATTACAGTCTATCCAATATATCTTTACTTTTGTACTTGTTGTTGCTTCATGGAAATGACTCCATCTGTTATTAGCTTATGATAAATAAAAATAAAATATAATATATACATAAACTGTTTAGTAAAAATATCGTATAGAAATATGATAAAATAATAATAATAATTAAAGGTTAAGTACTCTACATCGTCCTAAATACGCGTGACACCTTCCGCAATAGTGTACTGTGTCTTTGATGCAATTGCTAACATATGGTAACCAAATAATGCAACAGCATCCACATATGCAAAGCAGGATCGCTGTTATATGTGCTCCTGCTCCAGCTCGATGTTCAGCAATAGTTGTACTAGTTTCATTGCAGAGAGGACAACGTACGATTATAGGATATCTTCCAAATTCTACGCCCGCTGCATTCATTCCTATTGAAGCTACAAAGAGCATAGAATAAACATATTTTTTTGCATAAATCCATTCATGCTAAGTTGAAAATATCCATATACTAATATTTGAAAGATATTTGAAGACATCAAAAATGATAATCGTGTCATTGCTGACACTTAATCGTAAAAATGACATTAAATTGAGAAACACGTAAAGTTGGGTATACTCTCCAACTTGATTGGCCGAATAGTCGCTGATGGGAAATTAAAAATCCCTTCGACAAGTTGACGTTGGGTAACGGGTAACCATTAAATTAATATCGTTGAACAAACAGTAGTGACCACAGTGACATTAAATAGATACCAGGACAAATTTGATAATGTGACTTTAACAGCTTAGTCATACAGACCAGTCCAATAGATAAATAATTAAATCATTTACAATACCATTTTCTGTTTTGATATGCACCCTTTTTGGATGTGGCTTTCAATATTTCTATTATTGTTGTCTGATTATACACAATTTCACATTGTATCTTTACGAAGTTCTTCACTGGATCTCTTGGTGCAGAAGTAGAACATTTTAACCCACTGAACACCAAACAAGTTTTAACTAAAACACCGACGCGTTTCAACAGCAATGCTGTCATTATCAAGGCGATAATAAAACTAGTTTTATTATCGCCGCTTATCGCTGTTGAAACGCGTCGGTGTTTTAGTTAAAACTTGTTTGGTGTTCAGTGGGTTAAAGTGTTTAGTATTGTATCTTTAGCTTTATTCACATTCGGGCAGTTAACTATAGTATAATGCACTGTTGTATGTTTGTAAATCGTCATATTCGAAAACTTAAAATGCAGTAAGTTTTTAATAATCGATCGCAAATGCCATCTTCAGACCAATGTAACAATTTAGAAAACAAAAATGGGACCTATGGGAATAAAATGAACTAAACTTTGCATTTTCTGTGGATGATTCCAATTTTTATTATACATACAGAACAAATTCATGATAATATAAATATCTATAAAATATTTCATGAAAATATAGTGAGTACATATTAGGAATAATAAATAAAATAATTGTGAATAGTTAGCAATCAAGGAATCTATACTTTCCTAGGTATGTTTCACAATTTCCACAGTAGTGTTTAATGTCTTTACTGCAACGGCTAACACATGGTATCCAAGCAAGCCAACAACATGCTAATACACCAATTAAAAGTGAAATTAAAAGTGTTCCCGTTCCTATTCGACTAGAGGTAATGGTAAGAGTGGTTTCTCCGCAGAAAGGACAGCGTACAATTACAGGTAGCGTTCCGAATTCTACTCCTGCGGCGTTCATGTTTTATGTTGTGGTTATAATATGAAACGATTGAATGAATTTTCCATTATCCATTACCTAGAAAAGTATGATAAGTGGAGGAGGGTCATGTTATAAGCGCTTGATGCATCATTAGTGACCATTAAATGTCAAAATGACACAAACTTGTCTGTTTTATTATGGATGTTGAATATTAACATTGGGTGTTTACCAATATGTGTATTTAATCCAGTATTTGTGCGTAAAACTTCAGAATATCACGTGTTAGTGCCTCCCATACGTCGCGACGGTACACTTCTAAATATGTACGTTTCTAAATTCTTACTAAAATTTATGTACTCTACTCAATTCATAATACAACGTATGTGCATGTACACCATTTGTAGAATGTGTAGATACCAAGTTATAGTGTTCTGTTGATCGAAAATGCTGCCATATTCTGGGTTAACTATACCATTCTATCATTTGATCGATCATTGATTATGGTTCGTTTTATGTCAAACATTTGTCAATAATTAGGAGGATTCATAAATAACATGAACTTCATAAATTAATACCTTCATTAACAAACATAAACCACACACAAACTTTAATTACGGGGTGTTCAGATCATAAGCCAACTTTGAATGGTGTTTTCCTTTAATTAACGGCTTATGATCTGCAAGATATAGTATATTGGCAATAATTTTTTGAATTATAGACAATCAAAATTGCTGTCATTTTATAGTTATTGGTTATGTAATAGGTATGTAGCAATTTACGGATGCTCACGTAGGTCATATACATACATATGTATCATTGACCCTTTTCCACTCTTTTCTTTTGTATAAATCTATACTTGTATAGAAATAAAAAAAATAAGTGACGCTCAAGCCTTTATAATTTTTAAGTTTTGTTATACAAATTTTCATTAAAAAAATAAAGTTCTAATAAAGAAACAGCAGTTAGTAGCTATCGGAGAAAAGGTTTGTCCCATTGAAGTATAGTAAATTATATAGTAATCACTTTGTAAATTCAGACTATCTGGATATACCTAGATCAGATATTATAAAATTTAAAACCAGACAGATTCTTTAGTTTTATCAAGATCACTACGCTTAATTTGTATATCTATACATTTAAATTAATGATACCTGCTCAGAGTTGGCAATGCCAAATTATTTATTTTGATTTTGACGAAAATACATAATAGTAAAACAAGAAAGAAACCACACTTTTACATACTTCAACAACCGCAAAACTTTATTTAACAAAATATTAAATAAACAACCTCTACTCTCTCTTCGCAACCTTACATTCTACTTTTATCTATAAAATATATTTTTGTATCTACATAAGTCGATATTACAGATTCCTACGTAATAAAATCGAATCTGTTTACGCCTATTTTACAATTAAAATTTCTTGTTAATCTTAACGAAGTTAATGTGTTAATGGTATGCGTTAAAATTTCTAAAATTCAATTTATTAATATTATAATTTATTAATACTAATAATGTTAATTTATTATCCTAACTGCCATGAATTTCAGAAATTAACTTTTATTTATCTTTAGGCAGCTGTAACGAATTATTTGAAAAGAGAATTGTCTCGGTTAGAGTGGGACTTGCTATAGTCAGAACTTCAAAATAATGGACAGCATTACAAGGTTTAGATGACGCTTTGCCGTTTATTGATATTTTTAATAACATACCTACATGTGACATTTTCGAAAATATTAAAATTTATTTTGAGATACCATTCAACAACTACAAGCAATGACTTTTTATTTATAGGAAGGACTAAAGTTTCATTCTTTTGTATTTTATATACACAATTTCAACTCCAAACAAAATAATTACATGATAATGTATTGTCGTGAGCAAAAAAATCGAGACCAAAATCTCTATGTCATTTCCTTTATTTCTTACCATTGCAATTTTGGCAATATTTGATTAATTTTCAAAGTGTACGTTAAATTATCTATCATATTTGCTAATTTAAAATTGAAAATCCTGCATTTTTCGAAAACTGATAAACCAGACTAGTTTGGAAAATGGGAAATTATTAAGAATTGTAGCAATTCAATTCAATATCGGTCGCTAGAATGTATAGAAATGGAGAAAAAGGATAATTTAAATGAGAAAATAGGTTCTGGACATAAAACACATTAAAGGAAACAACATATTTCCTGGTAGTTTCTGGACTGAACAGAGATTGAGAGAAGTGGATATATTTATACAGGCTATTATAAATTCGAGGGGATTGGGATCTCGAAAACGGTAAGATAGACAAAGTCGGTTAAATGGGGTAAAGTTGCATTTTTTCCACCGGAAAACACACTTTTCTAAAGTTATTATTGCAGGGATCAAAACAAGATTAATACATTCCAGGAGCACTTTTTTGAGCTCTTTACGAAGGTGCTATTAGATTTTGCTTAAAGAGTTTCGTCTTGTTTTGACCGCCGTCAACTTCATTTTTTCTTATAGCCGCCATATTAGATCTTGGCATCATTAAATACATCATTTTTTTCTGATATTCTTTTATGCATCAAGCATCCTCATTAAAGAAAGTTAAATGTCTACAAATGCAGAAAATATTAAAAATAATAGTTAATATATGTATTTTCTGACCTTTATGTACTTATCTTTTTATTCCTGATTTATTTCCACTTAGAGGTCAATAAAACAATAAATAATTAAATACCAATTTATTCCATAACATTGGTATTTAATTATTTATTGTTTTCTTGACCTCTAAGTGGAAATAAATCAGGAATTAAAAGATAAAAATAACAGTGTTAAGAAAAATATGGTGTGCTATGGCGACAAAAACAAAACGTTTTGACACATCTCCGGATAGTTTAGTTTGTTTAGTATTTAACTACAATTCGTATTAAACTTATTCAAATGAAGAAAACAACGCATAACAACGTGACATGTTACAACTCTATTATAATAATAGAAACATTGTTTTTTATAGATATACTATGTATGAATAAATCCAAAATGATACAGTCATCAACCTATACGAGAATTATCAAAACTAACCTGTTTAGAAAGTCACCAACTTGTATAGGTCGAGGAATGAATGTTTGGATGATGAGAAATCGATTATTAAATTCCAAATATACTAAAACCATGATTTTATAATATGAATGCAATTTTATATACAAAAATATTATTTTCAAAATTTATTCGTCTTCCCGTACAATTAATACAGCAATTGTGTCCTCTCATATAAAATTAAAGTTATATGCAGAATAAATGTATCTTCTTCCAACTAAACCCTTATAATATGTAAAGGTTTTTTTTTAATTATACCTTGAAGACAACTGCACATAGAACGTAAGTGTATTAGATTCCTTTTCTTGCTTGAATCTCTGCTATCATTCAGCAAAGTTTGTTTAAGTTTTTTGTTATGAACATCTATACATCTGTATATAGAACGTCTTTGACGTTTTTAGTTATTGGTAAACAAATATGTCAGTCTCCATTGTTTGAGCATTATTTTGTAAACCAATGAATGAAACTGACTGGTAGTAGTGTTATTAAGAAAACCTTGTAAATATGATTGTATTGGAATGATATATTATCACTTTCAGTTTTCCTACAAGAACAGGGTTTCTATTTGATTTAATCTCGTAGACAATTTTCTTACTAAGGACATCATTCACTTACCTCATACCACATACTAATCCGCTATAAGATAAAACAGTAGTAAACTCAGACTAGATTAGATTATCAACGATCTAATTTAATCTAATGAATATTATTGCTAAAACAACTCCTAGGTATTAATAGAGACAGTTTAATAATGACTGTGAAACCGTCTTTATTTTACAACTAGAAGCTTCTATATTGAATGTAAAAGATTTATCAAAAAATTTCGAACGCAGATTTCTGTATGCAATCAGTGGATCTGTTTATTGTAAGAAATAAAGGGAATATAACTTGTATAGATCTTAGGCATGCACGCCAATGGCCATAAGGAAGTCGTATACATCTGTATATCAGTGATACCGATCAAAATTCTTGCGATTTATGTCTGGTAACTTATTTTAATATCTTGTTTATCAGATAGCTTCACTCTTACATCCTACGAACTGAAGGTGTGATTGGATATATTGTTCCTTTTGAATTTTTAGTTTAAATCGAGGGCCATGCAGCATCGTTTATTATTATTTCGCAAAAATACGTAAAAGCAGTCATTTTCAAAGAGATATACCAGAGCAGTTAAATGTATGACCTATATTTTTTAAATGCAATTAGAATGTTTGTAATAACAGATGTTGATTGTGTAAGCTGGAAGTTTCATCTACTTGTTGCTGTGCTACGAAATTACACATAAATGAATTTTTTGAAACGCTTTTGCTGAACCGTGACATAAATCTGCATATGTTTAGAATAATATGAAAGTTATAATTGTAATAAAAAATTGGAACTAAATTCGTATTTTTCTTTGTTTTCTTGGGTGTATAGAGGAGGGGAAAATAAAAATTATGAAGAATACTTTACATACAATTTGAGAGGTTGAATACATCTAAGCAACACTAAATAAATTTTCGTAGATTTCCACAGGAAGTGCTGACGTCACACTATAATATATGCGTAAAATGTTATTCGCAAATTTCTCCTTTGGTTTATTTAGATAATATTTTGGGCGAATAGATGTATTCGTCGAAACTATTAGCGTTTGTCCACGTATGCTCGAAACTATTAATGCAAGAGCAAATCATCAACTGCTAAAAAAACGATCGAGAATGAATAGCAGTGTTGATGAGAATTTGTTATGTTAGCGTAATTAAATGAGCAAAGTGTGAATGAAACAAACAAAAAGCAACAGCTATTTTTTACATATCACGAAACTATTCAAAGAAGTGTAACCTTAACTAGCAGGTATTTGTTAGAATGTTTGCTTATTCGAAAAACAGTTGTAACTATTACTATTACATTAGATATGGGATATTTAATGCACAAAATCGTTAGGATAAAATACAGAGATGAAGTAGTAGTAGATGCATTATATAAACAGAGTATATACGAAAACGTAGCATACAATGCAAATGTTGCTTCCTATATCCTAATCCTATAAAATATTGAATTGGTTTTTGAACTTAATAAAATAATTATAACAATAACCCAGGTAGCACACAACGTTGGTGTAACGTTGGCTGATTGTCCGAGTTATATTGGGCACGCGTTGGGCAACAATGTTGGCATTATGTGAAAGTGTGAACATTTTACAACGTTGGTTTTATAACTTTAGGCGACATTGGCGTAGGATAAATTTTCAATACCTAGCCGTTTTGTTGGTGATTTGTTGGCAAAATATCGAGAGGATACATAATAGTAACTACGGGAAGTAATATTGGGTATTAATCTTGTATGTGATATCTATACGATAAGACATACAAGATGCAAAACATATATGATGGTACATAGGTACACTGATCCGATGTTATTAATTAGTTTGCTGAATAAATTACAGCGATATTCTAGTTAATTATCTGTACCAATATCAAAATTCGATTTAATTATCTATAAATTACGATAATTTTCATATGAAATAAAAGATTTAAGATATAAACTACCAAATTACAATATTTGATGGTAAATCCTTAATGGACACCGTGTGCTTGGACTATCGATCACGATGTTATTAATTAACTTTGCCCACTGAATAAATATCTCCTAGGACACCCATGGAACCATCTTGTTAGATATCAACCTCATGGATGCCCCGAAAGCTTCAATCATTTAATTGTCTGTTTTCTGTCTAATTATCTCTGCTTCCTTGGTTTTATTATTTTATCATTTGATGCAGTTCCTCCCAATTTGATTCTATCATACTGTCTACCAAGTTGTTTGCCGTTATCTCCTTTCCTAGCTTACAATAATACAATAATTAGATCATAGATAATTTAATAGAAAACTTCTATTTGAATTTTACATATCTATGTATGCAAGATGTTGATAATAGTTAAGAACATATACAAGTAATGATTTGAAAACTATTATAAAATCTACGCTTATGTTGAAATACTCAGCGTTCAAGACAAACATGCTCATAATTGTGTAACATAGTATATCTCGATATGATCTGCCTGTAATCAGGACATATATCGTAGATGTTTTATTTCATGTGACAATATATAAGGAAAACTTATTACAAATTTTATGTTTTTTTATGTGTATGTTGTTAACAATAGTTAACATCGAATCATATACCCATATAACACCATACATGATCTGCACATACAATAAATAAAGAAAGTAATTACGATATTTTATTTATTAGTGAAACTAAAATTCAAGATAAATAAAAAAATAAGATGTGATATATCTTATTACAGAACAAAATTTAATATCTCTTTACATGTTATGGTATATAATAACTGAAATATCTTATTGAACTAAAAATAATAAAACATTATAAAACACTGACCTAATCGCGGAGATGTTCACAGCTCAGCTGATTCCTAATTTTTATCAGCAGCAGTAGTCAAAGATGTACGATCAACAATAGCCTTTTCCAAATTACGCTCAGCTTTACCTTCATCTCGAACTGTGAACAAATGAAAAAATATTAACATATGTATGTATCTATCTTTAGTTTACGTAAAGTATTAGAAGTATACACCATGTCCAAAGTTATGGTAACGTGTTTACCATTGCAAACTTATTATTAAAGCTATGAAGTTGGTTAAATTAACAATGGCGAAGTATATCTAATTTTTTCTGTAAATCAGATATACTTGCAGCATATTACATTTTACGAGAAGAGTAAATAAATGGCACTCGCACAGCAATAATTATTAAGGATGAATTAATAATCAGAAAGAATGATTCATTTGGCAAGTAACTAGGAAAACCTGTATTGATTGTTTATTCTACAATATTTGATCATTGCCTACTTGCACATTTGCACAATTATCAGAAAGTACTTTTTACTTGCTTATTTTTAATTTCACACTAGTAAGTAATAAAGTTTTTGTTCAAAATATTGGTTTCTTTAAAAATATACAATATTCCATTAAAAAAGACAAGGTGAATGTTTTTCTTCTGTTTTTTCTATCATTCAGAGTAAAAAGTATTACTAACTTAAGTAATCAACTTCATCGCTCGTGAACATTTTACTTTGGACACTATGTATATTTCATTCCAATACAGATCTTGAAATTAAGTTGTGGGGTTTGCTATGTATATAGTGTGATTACGTATCACTTTTTGGAAATTTTCTGATTGTTAATTTAATAATTTTGACTAGTTATTCTTTAACTTTCGCCTCATAACTAGTCCTTTTCATTAAAATATCGCAGACAAATATTGAGACAGCATCTAGATATTATGTTTAATATAAAATTTGAATTAAATCGAAAATTGTCTTGGCTAAATATGTAATAAAAAATAAGTTATTTTAGTTAGTATTTCTTAATTAGGAGGAATTAAAAAAATACAATATAATAATAATGACTATCCACAATAATTTTTTTACATAAATATCTCAAGAATAATGCACAAAAATTAAATCTTACCTATAATCGCTTGGAAGATGTTCGTTTTATCAAAGGCTTGCTTCGATAATTTTTATCTAGAATTTTATAGCTTTTAAGTCTCTCAATATTATCTTTAAATAGTCTTCAATACAGCCAGCACGGTTCAACTTATTCAACTCAGCTAACACGAGTATACCTGTAAAAACCAATGCATAAGTAAAAAACAGACATTACGTATACTGTAAAAAAAACTTTTAAACTTCATGCGTAACTATAGAAGAATTTATTATTAAAGCTCTAGTATAAGTTTGTGAAAAATTAAAAAAGGCAATTATAGCTTACGATCAGTTGTCACAAATGATTATGTGTAATTAGGATATCATACGCAACTCTGGCCTAACATCGGAAATAGAAGATGAAGCATCTGTAAATATATTTTGTAAGAAAGAAACCATGGCAATTATCAACATACTTACAATCAGCAGTAAGGATGGCTGGCATTAGTATACAAGATACAAATAAGTGTTCCGTTATCGGAATCTGACATATCTTTCAGGTTACTGGTATATCCAATGTTACGTAAGAACTCTAACCACTAAGCCACGGGATCAGCTTTGACTCCGCCCTCGCTTCGATTGTCGTCTGAAAACTTTTATGCGATATTCAGCCTACAAAACGATCAAAAGCCAACGAACATGGAACGTTGCAATGATAAGTTGAACCAACGTATTTTGCCGATATTTAACTAATGTTGGATATTTATCGTTTGTAGACTGTGACTTTGCGCCAACTATGTTACGTTGGCCCGAGCTATTGCCGACACTTAGCCAACGGACTGTGCTACCTGGGAATGTCTATTTACAATTACATTTTCAGATCCTGGCATTGAATTGTAATAAGACGAAGTTTCTAAAATATCTTTCTTAATATCTTTCTATACAGGGTTTCCACGGCCAAGTGGGACATAGGCAGAATACATGTAAAATCGGTTTTCGGTGAATATTATCTCCCTAATACTACTTCATTCAAAATTAAGGGCCGCATATTATAACTGGGTTAACAATGAACATCTCCACAATCATAGTACAAACAAAGTCATTTTAATAAAGCCAAAAAATTATTATTTTTAAATCTATTGTTCGTGAATTCCAAATAAAAGGCTTTTAATACGTGAGTTAGTGCAAGCGTCCGTGGCGTAATGGTTCGCGCGACGGCTTAATAACGCAAATGCAAGGATTGTTTAGGGTTCGAATCTCGGCAGATTAATTTAATTTTTTAATTTTTATCTCCAACAATAATGCTACAAATTCAATAACACTACAAAAATCAGAGATTTTGAAGACTATAAAATTGATATTTTGAGGATTAAGGTAAATAATGAATAATTTTTACAATAAAAAAAATGATCACGTGCTATATTATTCGATTTTTAATTGTTACTAACGACGAATCATTTGTCAAAATAAACAACAAAACTAAATAAGATTAAAAAAAAATAAAAAATAAAATTTATTTCTCGGATTCGAACCCCAAACATTCTGTGTCTTACGTTATTAAGGCGTCGCGTGAACGTCTGCGCCACGGCCGCTTGCACTAACTGACGTATTAAAAGCCTTATTAGGAATTCACGTACAATAGGTTTAAAAATAATAATTTTTTTAGCTTTATTAAAATGACTTTCTTTGTACTATGATTGTGGAAATGTTCGTTGTTAACCCAGTTATAATATCCGGCACTTAAATTTGGATGAAGTAGTATTAGGGAGATAATATTCACCGAAAACCGATTTTACATGTATTCTCCCTATGTCCCACTTGGCCGTGGAAACCCTGTATACGAACAATATAAATGGTGCATTATTTATACCAGAATATTTATTTTATAGTGCTATAATTAAAGCCGCACTTCCTGTCAGGTTAATACCGTATAGTACAGTGAAATGGGGTTCTTTTATTGACTGAGCGAATTTTAATGTTAAGTAAAACAACAACGGTTTGATATATCAATTTAGCTTTTGTTCTAATTTGAAGCTGTTACGTTCGGAATAATTTGGTATAATAATTCGGAATAAGAGAATTGATGTATGTATGTATATATATACCTTCGTATGCGGAAATTATGTTTTATTTAACGTTAATATATCTAACAAGCAATTTACCTATTTGTCACTGAATTAACAATCATTTCAGTAATTTCAGGATAAATGAACTGAACTGTTAAATAAACCATTCTGGTCATTCCTAGCCGAGACAATTCAATATTGTTATTGATAAATCATGCATTTTGCCTGGTGACTTCAATTTTTTTTTAATGTGGTGGGTGCTTAGTTGCAGTGACTCCGTAAACTGTATCGCTTGTCTGGCTATTACTGCAACTCTCGCGGTGTAGTTTTTGTGTGTGTATGTTGTGTTCAATTGGCTTTATGACAGCATCATATTGCCTTTTATGATGCCGCGCTGTTAATCACTTTGCTCCCAACAGCGAATGGCAAGTCGATCCGGGATTAAACTCTCTGAAAAAATGTCACCGTCCCTCCAGAGAATTGAACTCCGGCGCCTATCGTCCTCTCACAACAATAGTCAGCCGCCTAACCACTGCGGCCATCGACCCGTTATACCATAGTTTTCCTGGTTTTTAATGCTTGTGCCAAGTCTACTACCTTTAATCTGTTATGGAATTCTCTTCATCTTCAATAGGGCATATATAATCATGTAGTTAATTGCGATAGTCATCATCTTGGTTGCAGACTTGCATCTGTCTAATATTATACATTCAGATTCAGTTAAACCCTACATACATATATCTACATACAGGGTCCGCCATCCGTCTGGGATTATCATATTACGGCTTTAATATTGCAAATTTCGAAAGGTTATGTAATGCAGATAGTAGCGGACTAGTAGGAGGACAAAATAAAATTATTGGTAATTATACAGGGTGTTGAAGGAAAGGAGTGTGATGTCAAAGTTGTATTTTTTAAATGGAACACCTGGTATATTATGTGATTTTTGAATTGCGCAATTAAAAATATTGGGATTTGATATGGGATTGTATTGACCTAACGAGTACGGTTTGGGAGTTATGGACGCATCAACTGGAAAAAATGATATAATTTAGCAGGATGTGGATTGGTTAGTACAGTGTTTAGAAATATCGTGCTTATCATGAAGTTTTCCACGCTAGTATACTTTTATTCCGAGGTATTAATTTTACTCTTCGTCGATTTGTTATACATGGTGTTCACCATTCGCGAATATTAATTTTTCTCAATTTTTTCAAATGGAACACCCTGTATATTATTACCAATTGCTAATAAGGGCACTTCTATTTTTCATTTGATATAAGGGTATGGCTGTCTAACTCCAATAGTTTTCAAGAAACTTCGAATTTAGGTTTGAAATTTAAAATTTTTATAACATTTTGTAGAAATTATTTTACATCTATTCCTACATTGATATGGCACTACGAAACTGAGCACACAGTTTTTAATGGCCTTAACGTAATGATTTTTCTTTATTATCTAACTGCCTAGAATGAAGCCTGTGGCCTGTGTGTGTGTTGCTGTCTGTCTTTAACAACAAAAATACACATACGAATAAATATGTATTGTATAAAAACTCAAGTAGGCCTAGTTCAAATAAAATTGAACAAAAGAGTTTGACTTTTTCCTTATGCGCAGTTAGTGTGTCATTGCTGCCATAATATTGTGATTAAAGATGAATTTTTCCGTTCCGGAAATGATAAATATGGTATACATTTTGGGAGAATGTTTTTGTTTGTTGTTTATTAGCAAGTAGATTGTACGCGCAACCTTATCCGAATTTATGTAAATCTAAGCCAAAGGCATTTGAAAAATTGAAAGAAAGGTTCGATGCTACAGATAGCGTATTGCGTATCCTAAAAGGTATTTACGCATCCTCTAATTTCTAATGAAGACAATAAATTATCTGTGCTGTTATCCGTAGAAGAAAATCCTTATGCGAGTGTGAGTAATATCAGTTTAGATACGAGAATTAGTGAAACATCAGTGAAAAAATACAATTTTCATTCATATCATATGGAACTTCATCAGCCAGTTAGATGAAGACGACTTCGAGCATAGACTAGGATTTTGCCAAGAAAATTCTGGGAGAAAATTCCGGTTTTCATATTTGTGATATACCTTAAGTTGTTAAATTTTGTATAAAATAAGAATTTAAATTTTTTATGTGCACTTACGCCATCTAGCGGTCATCCGACACTTCCTTAAATAATTTCCAGATGTTTCTGGGGTCCACTTTGGTCAGTGATATTTTTTTACGAAGCTGTACTGTAAATCGTTTCTGAAATATATGTAGCTGAACGCCACTCTTAGTTGGCCAGCCGGTATTTGGGTAAACTATTGGAGAAGTAAATGTTATTATCGACCTAGAAATACAGATATTTCAACTTTCAGCACACCAAATGTGTATGGATGATGCTAATATAGCTCGCTGTGTTGCGCAATAGACCAGAATATAGTCATGCTGAAATAGATTTACAACCAATTTTGAGCAATTACTTCCAACTTGTGGAGAGAATAGAAATATATTACGATATCTTTTCACGTCGTTAGCGAATACATTCCAAATAATGTACGAGTATGGTTAAGATTAAAATTTTGTTATGATAAAGCGAACTTGTGCAAATGCGTATCCAGTTCCATTGAGTAATCCCAAACATTGTTTTAATAAAGCCAATATTATATCATTGAACGTCAAATAGTCGCATATAATAAAATGTATTTATTTACTGGAGGTCAAAGACTTAATAAAAATGAAGAATGAAAATGCTGCTTAAGAAAGTAGGTAAGTGTTCGTAATATTTTCAACTTTTTATACTTCTATATGTATATGTACATTTATTTTTAATTTAAGGGGTTGTGTCTTAGTTATTAGCGGCGTTGTCGACTAATTAAAAATAATAAAATAAAAATTACGTTTCTACAATATATAAATGTATTGTCTTCCTCAGATAAAAAAACTAAAACTAAATACAAATTAACATTAGTATGTGTATTTCTGGGCCTATTAATTATTTGTATTTAGTTTTAGTTTTTTTATCTGAGGAAATCTGGAAAGAATCTGTAGAAACGTAATTTTTATTTTATTATTTTTACTTAATCGCCGCTAATAACCAAGACACAACCCCTTAAATTAAATCAACGGCAAAGAAGAAAACCAAGAATCAAATGTATATGGACATATGTATGTATACGAATGGTAGTAGTTAATTTTAACATTAAGTTTTTAATTATCATGTAAAAGTTATGATTGCGTTTACAATTTTGCTTGTTTGTGTTGTAACTAGAAATATTGCGTATACTTCGAGAAAATACAAAAATATGTGATTTTCTTCATTGCGTTTTATTCTGTTAACATGTTACAATTTAGTTATCCATATACGTGTCGGAAATTTGTGATAGCAGGCGTTATTGAAGTACTTAGTTAACCAACGCATTCCTATATTCCTGCCACATATTTGATTATGGTTAAAACCTAAAACACTACATCGTATCCGGTATGATACATTCGTATTACTTGATGTCGCTGACAGATGTGGAGTGCATGTATACCCCCTATACTATAAAATTGTGAAATTATGCTGGTATATATTATGAAATAAACTTCCTATCTTCTTCTAAAATACAATCTACGATTAAGTTATTTACAAGTTTGCATGTAATCGCTATAAATGCTGTATAATCGACTTCAATAAAACCAATGATGTTTTATTTTAACATTATTGCAACAATATTAACGTTTCTTATTAGTAGTTTAACATTGTTATCAACATTTTGTAAATACCGTGATATATATGCTAATATGTAACGTTTGCTTAAATTTTGTGGTTGTTTTTTCAGTCCTCCTGAATCTTGTAATGCCTTAAACCGTTTTACGGGGTAATTTCAATGTATGGTAAGCACTTTTATTGACGTATTCAAAAGACCTCTAAGCTTCAAGTAGGTACCTTGTGAACGCTTTTAAGTACCAATAAAGTTATAGATTATCATCAACAAACTAAAATTTGCATTTTACGCTCTCAATTGCTCATCGAAATGACCTTCACGTTTCAATTCGTTAGCGTAGAAGTTGGGCGAGATCAATAGAAGATAGTTAATGCATACAGTAGCATTATAATCACACAATATAATTTTATTGGCGTGCTCGAGAACATTACGAGTGATATATGTGTATAAATGTAACTCACATTCGTCAGGTCTTAACTCTTCCCCGTAACTTTACATTGGCATTAATTGACCGTTGATTGCGCAATTTGTTTTGTGTATGTGGAACATTTAGGAGTGTAATCACTTCTTTCCAGTCACTTAAAATGTCATAAAATAGTTAACGTATGTAAGAATGATTACAAAAATAGCCGGTAAACCAGATATAAGACGGCGTCCCGTTTATTTGAACAGTCAAATTAAATATACAAAAAATACGACACGCACAACTATAAATTCGTTTTATTTGACAGTATTATGGTGAAGATTTAATGTAACAATAAATAGATGCGTACTGATAATGTATAAATTATGCATTTTATTGCATCCAAGGCTACCGAGATGCATCTTACTCTCGGTGTTTATCAACAATTTAAAACCGTGCATTTTATTAACCCATTGTCAACGCTTAACTATTTCACCATTAACGTTAAATTGTGCGCGCGGTTGGTATCTTGCACAATAAACGTGATTTCTCGTTTCCGACACTATTATTTCGACAAATGCATTAAAACTCTAATGAATACTTTACCAGTAAAGACTCCGCTTCCAATGCTATGTAAAATATGGCCGGCGAATGTTTTGCGTTACTTTGGGATACTTTGTTACCATTGAATTAAGATAAGATCGACTGCCTTTCCAATCCACAATGTATACGGAAAAACAAGATTTTATCTTCTTTTCGTTAATGGAGCTAATTGAGAAGTTCAGTTGTAAAATCAAATGATAAAACATTCTCTCTGAATTTTCTCTTTCGCAAAGAGACTAAGCATTCTAAATTTGATGAAAAGGGATATGACATTACTAGTTTGTGTGACAGAAATGTTCGACAAATTAACGATTATATTTTCGTGATTTCAATGCGTGTCTTGTTTAGCGTTTAAATATTTCTGAGCACGTTCTGTGTAACATATTACTCATGTTTATTAATTTGCCCGATTTTCTTTGGGACAGTTTGTATTATAGGCATACGTCTTCGTGTTATTCCTGACGAAACAAAGGCCGTAGCCGGGTAAGTATGGGTTGCCGGCCCCCGGCGATTTTTGGCTGACAATTAAGGCGTATATTTGACCCCCTAAAAGTCGCCTATAGCCAAATTTTTAGCTCTGAATATTGAACGGCCTTCGAGTAAAAAAATAAAAACCAAAATTTGTTTGAAAATTTTTATTTCACGATTGGGTTGTCCGATCGGAACGAAAAAAAATGAAAACATGCACATTTTTAGACGCTACCAGAAAAAAAATATTTCGGTTTTCGTTCGTCACGTGATCAATTTTTTTTTCAAGTTTTTGTTTTTTGAATTTTTTTTGACAAAGTAGCCGTTTTGGTACAATCACCAAAATTTTTACAAATCTTCTCTTACTATTTCCCTACTACCTCAATTTTTTTCTAGACGATCCAAGTGGTACGCCATAGTAAAAAAAAACATTCAGTTAAGAGTGTCGCGGCAACATTTATCTAACAAATTAAGTTATTTATTCTAACTCTTCAAATCTCCAAGTTAGTGGATTTCGAAAGATAATGGAAACCTTAGCGTTTGAATATAGCACCACATCACCAAACTAATATCATCATTCCTTCAGCTAGAGCGTGAATAATCTGCTTCCGAGTTTTCAACATCAATTATTTGAGAGCTTTTGAGACAGCTGTGCTTTCTACTCGTTTTGGTATTGCAGTGGCAAATCGAAGTGACGTTATTGAAAGCCATACTACGGCTCTTACAAAAAAAAAAACTGCATAATACGACGAACAAGGTCGTGTCACAAATTATCACGACCTTGTTCGTCGTATTATGGTACATATGAACGCCATCAAAAAAGTTCAAACAATGAATTTCAAACAAAATCTTTGTCTAGACAAAAAAGATACCTCTATGTAAACCATTTACCGTATGCACGACTGATGGTGACATAGTTGATATGGTAGGACCATATCTTGCTAATGTAAATGACGCAACTATCTTGAAAGAAGTTGTATGTGATCCAGAAGGCTTAGGCAAATTGAAGGCACCGGGAGATATTTTCGTACTGGACCGAGGTTTTCGTGACGTGAAAACTGATTTAGCAGATAAAGGGTTTCAAGTGCTAATGCCAGCTTGGAAAGGTAAGCGAAAACAATTAACAACTGCGGAATCAAATGAATCTCGGTTTGTAACCAAAATTCGTTGGTCTGTTGAATCAGTACATGGTATGTTAAAACAAAAATTCCAGCTTCTCGACAAAAAATTAGATAGTAAAATGCTACAAAAAATTGCATCTTTTCTTCGTAATCAGTTTGGAAAACGACTTACATCTGATCTTAGTTACTCCGACGAGATAGTAAATAGAATGAAGAGTCAGATAGATGTTGAGAATACGTTAGTTACAGAAGTTGAAGCCAAAGGTTGGCAGCACAAGAAACTTCCGTTTGAAATCATTACTTCTGACGACTTGAGCATTTTTCCCGAAATGACAGACAAGAAGCTGAAGATTGTATTCACTGGTTCATATCAATATAAACAAGCGATATCATATTTAGCTGAAATGATGGTTGACTCGCATTCAATTAATCTGCAGTTTATCAAGGATCGAACGCCCATATTGAAGTTTCAAATACAATCTCGTCACATTGACAGCAAGATATATAGATGTTTTATTGACTATGTGCCGTATGGTGTTGGATATTTTGCTATTCAGCGATATGTGTGTGAGGGTGCAAAGAATTGTTGGGTGCTGTTCACATGTAGCAGCAATTATTTACTATTTGTCATTTGCAAGATACCTCTCAAAAATTCCAAAACCGGCTCAAATATTGAGTGAATTATTTGGTAACGACAAAGGAACCATTGTAATTGCGGATGATACCGACGAAGATTAATTAGTATGTATGTTTGTCGTTTTTTATTGGTTGCATTAGTAATTCATTAAAAAATCTATTTTGCTTTGATAATTTATTTTTATATAACCTTTAGGTGAATGCTATCAATGGCTTAAAATTATATTGATATCTACACAAATAACTTTTCTTGCAACAATTTGTGGATTTATCAATAAATAAATAAAAATTATTCTACGAGTTCGGTAAATGTTGACGCGACACTGTTAACTGAATGTTTTCTTTTTACTATGGCGTACCACTTGGATCGTCTAGAAAAAAATTGAGGTAGTAAGGAAATAATAAGAGAAGATTTATAAAAATTTTGGTGATTGTACCAAAACGGCTCCTTTGTCAAAAATAAATCAAAAAACAAAAACTAGAAAAAAAAATTGATCACGTGCCGGACGGAAACGGAAATATTTTTTTTCTGGTAGCGTCTAAAAATGTGCATATTTTCATTTTTTTTTCGTTCCGATCGGACAACCCAATCGTGAAATAAAAATTAAAAAAAAAATTTTGGTTTTTAATTTTTTACTCGAAGGCCGTTCAATATTCAGAGCTGAAAATTTGGCTGTAGGCGACTTTTAGGGGGTCAAATATATGCCTTAATTTTCAGCCAAAAATCTGCGGGGGCCGGCAACCCATACTTACCCGGCTACGGCCTTTAATTTATTTAACATTTGGAATATCTCGAAAGGTATGCTGCAATACACATGTTTAATAAATTATTACCGGTTCGGTATTACATGTGTAGCCCAAAATAAAATGCTTAAAAAGGTAAACGGGGCCAGATGCGAAAATGTAAATTTGCCTGAAATAATTGTAACCAAGCTTTCTTTACTTGGTTAGAGAGACAGCTAATATACTCTACTACCTTCAAAGTCAGAATTAGAGTAAGTAAAAAACGGAAAGATAGACAGAAAAATGCATGAAGTTAACAATATTTGGAGACAGTTTACATAAGGACAGAATATGTTGTAATCATGATTTTGACAATGGGTTCGTCGACTAGTTCGTTTTTATTCCAGCCACTATGATTGAGGCGGAAGATAATTAAATTCTCTAATAAAACAAAGAAAGAAAACAATGCGTTAATGTACACAAAGAACAAACCGTAAAACTCACTTCGTAGTGCATATTTATAATGCTACAAGAAACAATTTGAATGTAAAGCATATAGTGAGTTTTGTGAAGTGAAACGTCGGCTCATCATGTTAAATGCGTAAATTATCCATTATACTTGTTACTTCATTGCCACTAATACCTAGAAGCAGCTAGAAATATTTTTTAATAGTTTTTGTTTCTTGATTTTATTACGATAGTCTTTTTTTGTTTACTTCCCAAAGTTCAGAAACGACACCTATCTCAATAGTAATACAAAGCTTATTGTTTTGATCAGTTCACCTTTCCTGTTATTTGAAATATATGTATTCGCGCTATCGATAAAACTTTGCAAAACTGTTGGAAAGCAAGAGTAACTTTGTGAAAATTACAATTTACATTATAGATTAAATCACTTGCTGAGAAGTACTGGCAATATGTTGTAGGTCTCTTGGTAGTGGACGTGCAGCTTTGCATTTGTTGAGTTACAAACTCAGAATGCACGATTTTGTTTCAATAATTACAAAAATCAAAGAAGGACTAGGGAAAATTGAAAGGGAAAACTTAAGCTCGCTTTACTACGAGAAATATCAAACAAAGAAAAGTTATGATAAAGTAGAAAACATAATAGATAACCAAATAAAACAGGGCGAGCAACCGGATGTGACCACCAGGTGACCTTAAATTTTAAGATGACAACATTGATAGGTTGGTAGTACAAGATATGTCAGTTTACTGAGGTGTCAGATAGTTTTATAACTTAACCTTAAAACAAAAGATGTCATATATATTTTTTACTTTTAAGGATACATTTTTTTTAGATCACATTTAAAACAAATATACTTTGGTAAATATTTTTATTAAGATGTTTTTAGAGAATATAAATAAACGTATAATAGAATAAATGATAATTTCATCTACAATAAATGTTCAAAATGACCACCATCATTTTGCAAACATAAATTGTCTCTTCATTGCATATTGTGAAACACGTTTTAAACTTCTTTGTTGACATTATTTACCGCTGCAATGATAGCATTTTTCAGCTCGTAAGAGTATGGAGATGGTTTTGGAACACTACATTCTTTAGATGACCAAACAAGAAAAACTCTAACGGTGTCAGATCCGTGGAATGCGCTGGCCAACGTCCTCTGCTTATTACTCGATCGAAAAAATATTCCTCAAGGTATGTTATTGTAGCATCAGCTGAATGTTGGGTAGCACCATCTTGTTGTAAATACCCATGCTGGAGTTCATCATCATGGAGTTCATTAATGAACGGTTCTAAAATATTATGTCTATAACGAGCAGTATTAACCGTATCGTCAAAAAATATTGGTGTCATAATGCGTCTACGTGACATTAAGTTAAATTAAAAAGTTATAATACTACTAAAGATGATGCTGAAAGTGTTGTTCATTATTTTGAAAACAGAGACGAACTCTACGCGAAGTTCTGCGATTGTATGATGTCTGGTCTTAAAAATGGTATTCTTCAAATATGGAAAGATACATACAATAATCTAAAATTGTCAGATCGGGTGATCTTGCTGGAAAATTAATAATTCTGGCATCGAAAACTTGTGCCAAGAAAGCAATTGTGTATCGAGATGTGTGTACCGGTGGATTGTCTTGTTGAAAAAATCCTTCTGTCAGCTCGTCATCATGAAGTTCGTTAATAAACGACTGTAATAATTGGTTTTGATATACTTCAGTAGTTACGGTTACATTAAAAAATATATGCCCGATAATCCGTCTCCTTGAAACCGCTACCCAGATACCTATTTTTTGTGGTTGTAGTGGAGATTATACGAATTCATGAGGATGTTCTGCACACCAAATTCTCATATTTTGTTTATTTAAATAATCAGGAAGATGGAACCCAAGCCTCGGAAAAGTAGCATTTGTTGTCATTATCTACGTTATCTAAGAACCACTGACAATACTGCGTTCTTGTACCAAAATCTACCTGGGTAAGTTCATGAACTGCTTGAATCTTATATGGATACAGTTTTAAATCCTTTTTTAAAATCGTGCGGCATGTTCCAACTGACAACTGAACTTGTTGCAACAGTTTTGCAATAGACTTTTTAGGTGAGTTGTCCATTATTTGTCGAATATCCTCTATGCAAGCTGCCGTTCATTTTTTAGGTGCTCCGCCACCAGGTTTACGAGTTACTGAACCTGTTTCCTGAAATTTATTTATGCAAGCATGAACATGACTTAGCAGCTGTGCATACGTAATCGGTAGATTAGGAAACCGTTGTCGGAAATCCTGCAAACACTGATTAATGGAATAAACCTATTTTCCATTATCTAAGTTTTGTTTTTGTCCAGTTCTAAAATAACTTTCAATTATTAACTTTTTGTGTTGTAACTCTAACATTTTAATAAAAGAATAAACAATCAAATGGAAATTTTCTTAATTTAAACAGTCAACAGTTGTCAAAATTTGTATATAGTAAATACTCTCAATCTTGGAAAGAAATTTAATAAAACAACCTACTTTCATCAGGAAAGTTTTTGAAGGTAGGTACATATATTATGATCACATATGATAAACAATAAGCAGGATAGTAAACAGTACAAACAAATACACTTTTTCTGCGACGTTTGCGGTCACGTGGTGACCACATTCGGTTGCTCGCCCTGTACTAGCAACATCAACAACTCGAAGGAATAAGCTAGGTAAATGTAAGCGTAGAATTAGCTCTATTGTCCAGCTAGAAATAAACCGTTTGGTAGTTTGCATGACGATTGTCTGAGGCTTGCGTGGACATATGCAGATTAAGGTGCAAATTACGCCTGTCGTCCTTTGTAGTTTGCATGCATTTGTCAAATGACGCCTCAGTGGACAGTAGCTCTTAGTATAAAAGATTAACAAAAATCTAAATAATCTTTCGTACAACCCGACAACAGAACTGCAAGGTTACGAATTTCCATGGCGGACAAATGCTATCAAAGTCGGTTGAATGTGGAAGAGCAGATGGATTTTTCTAACAATAACACCGAGCGAAAAGATGCTAAAATACAAAGAGATGAAAACCAAGGGTTGTAACCAAATAGCACACAGGTTAACTAACCTAAACTCAGTGATTCTAAAAACCACATATTTTGGGTTGGTATCACACTAGTGTAATTAGATATACAATTACGTCAGTGAAAATATTAATGACGTAATTGCATTCTTAGTTGAAGTGATACTAATTTAAAGCAATAATGGCTATAAGTATGTAAAATGGGGACAATTTGGTTGGGCACCTGTATAATATAGCAAACGCCAATCGTCTATTTATATCCAGTCGAAATAAGAAAAACAAAACATAAGTGCGTCGATCTGGTGGACAAAGCTAGAATAAATATAAAAATAAAAGTAAATAACCACTATTCCGTCGCAACAAGTTACCAGTTGTATTGGAAAATGGAAAGATGCGCAGCACATTTTTCAATTAATGTTTGGCGATATTTGGATGAAATATATCCAAACCGATAAATTAGAAGGGAAACTCCCTTTTCCTGGCTAACGAGGTCACCCGACTTGATTGTCTACTTTTGTAGGGATGAATAAAAGATTTTGTCTTTCAAACAAAAACTTATGACGAGGTACGATAGGTATGCAAGACAAAATTCAAAATACCATTCCGTGGCATAACATCAATAGAAGTAGAAATTTCCGTTATTTCTACCTATAGGTATTCATAAAATTATTATTTCTACCTATAGGTATTCATAAAATATTACATGTTCAGTTCTATTTCACAAACAGACAATGAAATAGAACTGAACATGTAATATTTTACAAGTTTTTCTGACGAAGGTAAAATAAAGTTACCGAAAGCTAAAATGTGTTTTTAAGTCGTCAAAAAGTTCACTGTTAGGCCGCTACGACAACGAAACCTTCCATACAATTTTAATAGTAGTTTAGCCAAAATTTTGATGTATACTTGTCACACATTCACCCCAACACTCGGGGTGACTTTGTGACAGCATTGGGCTTTCACTAGAACACAATATCACCTTTCTGTGAGGAGCTTTTGGATCATTATAACCACGTAAATGTATGCCAGGCTCCAAATTTGTTACAAAATCACCTCCTAACTGAATCATCAGTATGTTACAAAGTCAACCCAAATAACAAAAGTTATTGTTTTCGCACAATGTATTTATAGAAAATGTAAGAAAACAACGTAAATTCAGTTTTAAATACAAAGTATTGCGATGTATTCCATACCTAAGCAAAATCGAAATTATGAAGCATATAGGACAGATCTTTATTACTTCTAAGTATCTTCCTTTTCTTGTGCTCCTCGGAGGGTAACTTTTTTTCTAATTTCACTTAAAGCTTTTTTTCTAATGATTCAGATGTTTAATTTTTGTAGGGGCTCCCCGGTAGCCCTTTATACTTCCGTGGCATTTCTAAAATATGCACCGAATAATTACATTAGAAATCTCACTCCCATATTAGCACCAAAAAGTATCACGATTTCACCTCGATGTTTGTTGACATTTCATTTCGCAGAGCATAAGTACTTTATTTTTAAGAAGAACAGAGAGGTGATGGCACTTACTGCTTCTTAATAGATCATATTATCACACTATCATTTGCAAAAATAGATAAAACAAACGGTTCAAGTTACAGCAGACAAAGTATTGCAATTTTCTGATAAAGAAAGATGGTACATTAATTAATGTGAATTGAGTTAAATTTTTATTACTAAGTGTCACTATTTTCGTTTATATTTTAAAGGAGATAGTTTTCTCGTTGCTTCAATTAATTGATGCAGGTGTATCCTGCTTGTAGAGTAACAGATATTCATATCTTTCCGCATAATGTTATCTGTATCGTTTTGGTTTTAATAGCACTATCTCGGTTTGATTGCTAAAATCGGTTAAAATAGTCATTAGCAACGTTCCAAGAAAATTGTAATGTATTACTGTATGTAGATTTTATGTACATTTGTATCTTGAGGTAGCGGTAGAATAGATAACTTTCAGAATCTCGCTGGGTAGGCGCTTGTGATGTTTTCGGTTGGTAGTTTCATTAAGAGCGACCGACTAATTGAACAATGAACTCAAGAATTTGGGTTCATCTGTTATTTATTGGCAATGTAATTGCTACAAACTTGAAACGTTAAATCGGACGGAATTAATAATTAAAATAATTGCATATGTAGGAGTTCTGATAACATAAATTTTTTTGAATTGGTCAAATAAGCTTGTAAGTACTGTATTTTTTATTTTAAGATATTAAAACAAATATATTAGTTTCACAAATCCCTTATAAAAATATACATAAGATTAGATAACTTAAGTAGGTCTTTTTTTAGATGTATCTATTTGTCCTTTATTTATGCGAACGATAATTCGACTGGAGTTTTATGAAGTGCGTTACGAATGTCAAAGCAAGAAGGAACCTTCTCACAGACAATTATCTGGGCGAAATTGCAAGTAATTTATTAACAGTCGAGGAACTGACACGGTCCGCTAATGGACAATCGGGAATTTCGGGCGTGGACATGTCAAAAGTTCCATTGTTCGTGGGTCCGCAGCTTTTAGAAGCATAGCTGATCGCGTGGGAACCACACTCTCCTCTTTATTTTCTTCGCTTCTGACGCTGCACGCCGCATTTTTCTTTCTTTTTTTGTTGCTTGTAATACAGCACTAATTCACCTTAATAAGATTATTAAGCGAGCGATAGATTATATTATTAAAAAGAATGATGACGTACAGTTCCACAAATAATTACTTATAACTATGTTTCGCTAATATCTAATGTTATTTTTACATAAATACTCGCAAATTATAAGATGACTTGCTATATTCCTTGTCTCATTTGAGGAAGCTTGAAATGAACAAGTAGTCTTCTTTACTACAGTTTTACAGTAAAGAATTGCTTCTATTAGTTTTGTGTTGTAATAAGTTTAATATCAAGGTATATTTTATAATATGCAATTAAGTGGGGGTAATAATCGATATACAATAATTGGAATATCTCCTGGTATTTATTATCAATTGAGTTCATTGTAAAATCGTGCTTGATAAATTTCAAGCAGTTCCACAACTCAACAATCATGGGTTAAAAAACGGTCCTTTAATACAGAGACACAGATGAATAATATGGAAATTTGTGCAAAGTTATACAAGAAGCGATCACAAATTAATATATTTTGAAGAGATGACATTCAACAAGTCTGGCTTCAAATTAGTGGTAGAATACTGAGTAGTGCCTGACGTCTTGGATTTTGGTTTACCAGTCTAAGACAAAGTTTACTTTTATTGTTGTTAATGCTAATTCTCAATGTAATAACTGATGTTACTAAAAATAATGAACTCAAAAATCTGGCTCACGATACTATATTCAATAGTGCTTTTTATTATTTACTTGATTTTAAAATTATGAATTTTTGGTGTAGATTATTAGCTGTGTGTAAAAGATTGGTGGCACTATACGTAAAACACAAAAATATTGGTGAGGTATATGAGGCAATGAGTAACCAAATAAAAAACAAAGTGCCAGTTCTAATAGAGTTCTTGTGAATGTACATTCATTGATGAAGTTTTGTAAACGCAGCGTTCAAATAATACGAAAAATAGAATATAAACTTGTTCTGTCGCTAGACATTAATAGTATTTGTAAATAATGTTTTGGATTGGTTGTTTATTTTATTCTAACATGCGCAGCACAGAACACGTTACTACACGATGAAGGATTTGCAAAAACGTGCCTCAACAACAACCGTGTAGGTAATAGTCAATTTATTTTCGTAACATCTTCAACTAAATAAAAATGCAGTAGGCTGATGCTGTATATTTACAGATCTGTTTAAACTGAAACGAAATTGACGTCTGTTGAGGTTTTTTTCTGTTAGCTAAACAAATTGTCCATCATTAGCAAACACTTCAGTCGTGGTACTGCGGAGGTTAGTGCAGTTTACACGAAAATGAAGTTTTATGTATATTTTCTTGAAAATGCACAGAAAGTATGTTCGCAACCGAAAAAAGGTTTAAGAATTCTTAACATACCTTAGAAGGTATTGCGGACAAAACTGATTATTTGATTAGCTGTAGCCAAAGAGTTCAGCTTTAAAATTATAGACAGTAAAGTTTATTGTGTATAAAAAATTATGTGTTAAAATTTTCATAATTGACTATCTACACATATCTGCACATTTGACAATGACTAATTTATTAATACATTTAATAATATTATGTACAATGTCATTAGTGTATGAACTGAATAACTTTCTATTTCTGACAATTTAGACCTAGACCTTGCTAAATCAAGGAGAGCTTCCTGGAAAACATGTTCGACGAACATCCATTTAAATGGATTATATTCATAGCGATATTATGATTATTATAAATATAAAATTATATTAAATATATGTTTATTGATACCTAATATTAGATACTATTTTGAATGCTAGTCTTCAGCTGATTCTTGTGGTCTTTAAGATTATCTTTAAGATCAACACCGATCGGAAAAGCCAATTTCTTTCATTACATGATTTTTTCAGATCATCGAATTGGGTTAAGACGAATATCCGAGGCACTGAATATTTCATATAAACGCGTTTATCACATAGTTCACGTCGATTTGTACATGAGAAGAATTTTCGCAAAATAGATCCCCAAATGTCTGGTCAAAATGTTGACCAGAGGCGTGCAAGGGTGTTCGAAAATGATGTAGACTTTTTGAGCCATATTGTCACTATGGATGAAACTTGGGTACATTTCCGCGACAGTAATAAAGCGACGATCGATGGAATGTAGACAATCCGGTTCTCCAAGGCCAAAGAAGTTACCTGTTCAAAAATCTGTTGGAAAAGTTCTTGCTTCAGTTTTTTGGGATTGCCACGCAGTAATCGCGATTGATTTTCTGGATAAGGGTGAAATAATAACTGGCAATTATTATTCGACGTTACTGATCATTCTATGAGTAAAAATTGTGGAAGGAAGACGCAGAAAGTGTTCCAAAGGTGTTTCGTTTTTGCAGGACAATGCCCCTGCACAGAAATTGCATGTTGCCATGCAAACAATTCGTGATTTAGGGTTCGAATTACACGTGTGTTTGTTTATCTTATACCGTATATCTTAATGTAAAAGGTGGAAAATATGTGATTATTGATTTCAAACAATAACATATGAGTTATTGACTAATGCGATGTTTTGAGAATCCTTATGGACGTATACTTTCTCCCTGGAAACTCTACGTAGCTTAGAGATGTAGTAAGTAGCAAAGCTCGTTTAAAGTAGCTTAGTTTGCTAACAAATTCGATAATTATACAGAAAGAATTACTAGTATTTTAATTTTGTGTCACTGCATTTTATTTCAACTGGATTATTATACAGCGTGATATATTATAAAGAACATCTTCTTAATGGAATAGCCTATATATAATACCATTTTCTTGCACAGAAATGTAAGCACTTTTATCTGATATCAGTCTCTATATCTAATTTTTCTGATGTTGTTATAAACACAGTTCTAAGGTGTTAATTCGTTGACAGACAGAAGTTAGCTTGCTTTGTTCGCGATTGCAAAGGTCATTTGTCGAACAAATCTCCCCCAAAATATGGTATACATTTCTCTTTTCTATTTGTCCCAAATTATAGTATACCTACAAAACTTTGAAAAGCCAACATGGTTGACTCCATGCATTTTTGTAGATCAAGAATACATTATCTATTTTTTTTAGTTAATGTGTCAAAGGTATTTTCAACGCAAGCTATTAATTCATCCATGGGTTTTGGCGATGCTTGGTGCTGCAAAGACTGAATAGCATTGAAAAAACCAAGATTTAAAACATTCAAATCAGGACTATTCGGTGGCTGTGACTTGAATTTAATACACCATCCATATCTTAATCCTTCTACAAGCAATTCTGCATCGTTGTCACAAGAATGCGGTTTTACGTTATCTTGCTGAACGTAAATTATCTTGGCTTTATGCGCTTTTGGAAATTTGGATCTAATGGCTGGTAAAAGGTTATCGATAATCATTGTTTTGCATTATGCTCTGTTGCTCTGCTGATTCGATGTTTTTGGTCACCATTGTTCCTCTTCCCCGATTCTTGCTGGTTCTTTTTGCAAGTTCTTTTTAAATAAAAGGCCAGGGTCCTCCTTTGCCGTTAAAACATTGTTTTCTGGCACTATCATAGCGTGCCCTGGCAACTGCAGCCATAAACATAACTTTAGTTATGAAGCGGTTGTTCTTACAGTACCTTTTTGGTTCTGCTTTTCCAGCATGATGTAGTATGACCTTTTAACTTGCAATAAGTAAAACCACTTTTCGTCTATATGTACGTAGTCGTACATGTCCTCAAAACGTCGATTTGGTTTAACTTCCGACAAACAGAACTCTAGTCTCGTTCTTTCGTTACATTCCGTCAGTAGTGGCATCACGGTTGATGATATTCTGTTTAAGTGTCGTCCTTCTTTGAAAATGGGAAAAACGGTCGATTTTGGAAACGACAAACTCTGAATTGAGTCACGACGATTAAGTGGAATTTCTTTGAAGTTTTCCAAATTTGTCAAGCAAATCTTACGCTTTCGGCCACAATTCCTTTTCCTGGAAGCCACATCGGCAAAAATATGTCCTTCGTTGTACTGTTCCTCGCCCTATTCCAAATACACGTAGCAGTTAGTCGGGAAACATCAAACTTCATTGCAGCTTGACCAATAATTACGCGCTTCAATTTGTTGTCGGTTTTGTGTTGTAACAAGAACTGTAAAATTCCATTACGCTGTTCATACGTTAATTGCTTCGATTTTACGTCTCTTTTGTACATTTTGTGTAAAATATCTTCGATTGTTTTGACATAACGGATATCTTGGTATTTTTTAGCAAACTGTCATTTTTTAACTGACGCATGCGCAACAACTGAACTGTTTTTAAACATAGCCGCCTTATACTTCGTTACAAACACCGCATGTAGATTATATTAAATGCATAGAAACTCGTTAATTGCCCAAACTTTTCTTAATCCATTAATTTTAGTGGGATGTATACCATAATTTGGGACAGAGGCAGAGTACTAATTTGTGGAGATCTATGATATCAAAATTTGAAAAAGTTGCATGTAATAAGTTTGATATACAGGGTGTTCTAGTAAAAAGATTATTATATTCTTCGTGGCGCTAAAATGCATGAGCCTGCATGAGAATATAGTGACAAAATTAAAATAGGTACTACGGATGAAAAATTCTTTTCGCGAAATTCTTGGCATTTGTTAACAAAATAACGATATCGAAACACGTTTAAACAAGTCGCATTTTCCAAACAGAATTTCAAAAACCCAATCATGAATGAAAATGCCAATTTCAATATGAGGCGTACATGTGGTTGCAAGATGATACACCGCTATACTGTTTTCATCGAGTTTGTGGTTATTAAAATAATGATTTTCAAAATTTACTTTTACTTATCTCATCAACCATAAGAATTGGGTGTAGGAAGTTTGATATCAGATAAAAGTACTTACATTTTCTTTAAATGAGGGTCGTCTTCATTGCGCGAAAACGCATTACCTTGTTTAATGATTCGGTAGAGATGAAATGTAGTGACACAAAATTAAAATATTAATAATTCTTTTTGCGGAATTGTCGGCATTTGTTAACAAATTAAATATAAACACGTTTAAGAAGTAGCAAAATCCAAAAGCAATTCAAACTATCTTGAAAATTGCCAAATAGCTTTCTTCTTAGTTATACCCTTTTTATTAAAATACGCCTGCAATTTTGCATTTAGTTTAAATTATAATAAAAAGATATCTACACGGGATGGTTAATCGAGCTCACCGACCATGGAATATTTATACACGACGCGACTGTATTCTAGTTTGCAATTCAAGGTTGCTATTATACATACGGCTGGCTGGCCGATCTCAAATCTGATAATGCTCGAAATATCTACCTCTATGTATTTGGTATAAATATGCCATGTTTACAAATAACTCACAGATCGCTACATTATATTAAATACTTACACTGCAAACGAATTCTATTGGTCGACAGCAATCTGAAATATATCTACACATATTGAAAGAGTCGCTTGCCGAATACACGTAGCAAGTATCTTACTAACAGATTTGTAGCGTAAACCAAAGTAATTGAGTAATTTATTTTTTTCATTATCTCTATTCTAGTCATCGTAAGAGTGATTTAAAATTATCGTGTGGAAAGATACGAATAAAAAATATATACTAAACCTTGAATATTGTATAAATAACCTGAATTGTTGTGTCGATAAACACCAAAGCAAAAGATGGTAAGAATTTTAAAATCGCAAAACCTGCATTTACGTGATTCCAAGGTGTATTTTAGGCCTTTACCGCCTGAATAGGAGTCCAAAATATGAAAGTACTAAATTCACCAGTCGGGGAATCGTGTATCGGTGGAGGCAAGTTAGACGCCTAATGAAGCCATCAGGCGGCCTGTAATCAAAACACCGGTCCACTATATTCCTTCCTAAAGCCGTGAACGAATCTCGATTCGGACCCGTAAGTGCCAAAACACGGCAAGGCCTACTCTATTATTACAGCTACGCTCGATATAATTAACTTGGAAATGTGGAGGTTGGTTATATCTATAATATTTTAGGATATATACCCGTGGTGGGAGACCCAAGAACTTCAGAAGAACCACCATGCGATTATTATGTTTTTATACGTTTTGGCGAAATGAAATATATTAACTTTGCTATTTCAGTAATTCGCATTTTACATGTTACAAGGAGAAATTTATAGATGGCGCTGTTATAGTTGTTTTTGTAATTAATAGATTTTGTATTTTTGTATAAATTTATTATGTTATTACGTATATTTATTATATTATTGTACTGACGATGATCAAGAGTTGTTAAGTTCAAAATTCACGCAGACTTACTATCCAAACATTTCACACTCACATTTTTTTATGTTGACTTTATTAATGCTGTAGCAGCAGTTAGTTTTAATACGGCGTATCTGCTATAAATTTGATGTACCTACAACCAATTATTAATTATCCAAAGAATTGGAATAAATTCAACTTCTCTATTAAAAGTAAATATAAGCGGTAGGTAAGAGTGAGATAACAAGTAACTAAATGTTAACAGTTTGAGGAAAGGGAGTACTAATTTTATAGTTCCGATGTTTTGAATATAGCATAATGTTGGTACTCATTGGAACAGCCCATCAGTGTCATATTGAAAGTCTAAGTTTTGCAAAAAACAGACATTTCCATTCCAGTATAGCTACAATAATAACAAATGGTTGTATAATGATGTACACAATATTTTGCTGCTACCTATTTGGTACTGGGATCCACTTGGAGAGACTGGAAGATTGCGAGGTCGAGGAGTTTCACTGGCTGCCAGGAACAATAGTTCTGTGAGTTCAAGACTTCACTTGCCAAATATAACCAAGAATATACATTTCTATTGTTGCTTCTAGTTTTGTTTAAGTAGTATCTCATTATCTATATTTGTATTGTATATGCAGCAAAGAACTCTGTTTTCTTCCCGGCATATAGGTATGCAAGATTGCCAGGATGACACTTATTTTGGAATTTGGTAACTAATTGAATATAGGCAAGCTATTTTATTTAAAATATTTGAACAGTGTTATTGTAGGATTGCATATTTTTTTCCTTTGTTTCGACTGCACGGGTGGGACAACCCCGAAAGGCAAGTTCAGCCAGAGGATAAACCTATTGTGCCCCATGCCGTTTTAGTCGTTTCAGTCAGGTTACACCCGAACAAAAAAGTCCGCAACCTATCAAGAGTTAATTTACTTACTCCGGGATTGTCTAATCGATCAACCTAAAAGTATCTCCGGCTCTCCCTGTCAGCTGTTGAGTAGTCAGCAAGAAGAAGGACTGGAGTTTTCTCCGCAATCGCACAGTTTCTAGACAGGGGAGAGTTTACTATGCCCATGCGATGCATGTGTTGTGAAGATCGCTATGAGTAACCTGAGTCTGTCTCTGCTCATAAAGACTGCCTTGCCCAGTCTTTTCCCATGTGGACGGATCCTAAGAGTTTTACAGTGTCTTACGCCGGCTAGCGCATTCCAGTAGGAGCATTGCCTAGGCACGGAGTTCTGATATGACAAAGGCTTTGATGCTGCCATCAGAACTCCCACACGTCTGTTCTGGACATGTGAATGGTCCTTCGCTGGCAGATATTGTTAGCTTGTTAGCCATTTCATTACTTCTGATTCCAGAAAGTGAGACTTGACACCCATCTCAGCGTGGTGCTTTGATGTTTCACCAGTTTCGCGAGCGTCCTATGGTAGTGAAATACCACCTAGGAATCAAACCTTCTTTTACTTAATCGTTGTATGATGCCTCATGAAAGTAGATTCGTGGATGGAAGATCTGTTACCACCAATCTTTGCAAAATTATTCAATAAGGTTCTGATGCTTTCCGTGAAATGTGAAACGCCTTTTTGCTGGTATAAACCCACACACAAACACAATCTCCGATGGTCCGTATAAGAGGAAAGGCGGGAGAAAATTTTTGATTTATGATATACCTAATGATTTTAATGTTAAAAATTATGCACCCTTATGATTACTTTCTCACACCGTATACATATGTATATTAAGCCATTTGTCGTACCAGTGGACGAGATTTCCACTACTCTCTCTTCATAAAATGTAGTCGCTAATTAATTAAAATGAGTTTAGACGTTGTCCTGAAGCTTTTCGTTAGTTTGGAAGCGCTGCCTTCGTAATTATTTCTCCAGTTGAGGAAAAACATAACAGTCAATCGGCGCTAGGTCGAGACTATATATTTTTCTGTTTTGATGGGCTTTCACAGACGTTGTGTAGTTTCGCAATAAACAGCTGCAGTAGTCGTAGTCCCCAGTAGCATGAACTCTACAAGGAACACATCTTTGTGGTTCCAAAAGATGGTAGTTATCATTTTTGGGCGGCTGAAAGTTTGTTTGAACTTTTTTGGTTTGTTTGGTGATTTTCTGTACAACCATTGTTGTTTTTTTTTTAATTTTATTTGGGTGCATTTTATCTAAACCCAAGTCTCATCTCCTATCACAAAAAATCTTCTTTAGCGTCATAAGAGGTAAGCAACGTCAAAGCTGAAGCTATGCGGTGACTTTTATGGTTGTCAGTCAACATCTTTAGGACCCAGCGAGCAGAAAGTTGTTTTTAGCTTAAGTGTTCCGTTACGATGAACTATAGACCTCGAAAGTCCGTTGTCTATAGTGACAGACTTGCGTCCTTGACCCCTTCATCATACACATTGGTTTGACAATCTTTACAGTTTTGTCCGTATACTCGGCGCATTTTCTGATGAAGTTCTGTAACATAAAACTGAAGCAATTGAGGCATAGTTTACAGGGCCGCAGCTCAGCTTAAAATAGCGTTAAGGACTTGGCAGTGACAGAACGTGTGATATAGAAAATGTTTAGTTAAGTATTAAGTTAGCGTTGAAGCTCCTCCATATAAAATTGATTCTTCTTTGATTTACATATCCTGGAATTTGGTACACTATATTTTTTTAGAAACTTGTTACACTTGCACTACTATTCTATCATATGCTGATGAATCAATCAATATCTAGTTATTTATGAGGAAAGTCGGAGAGAAAACCGCCGCAAGGAATATGTATTCATGTTGTATAGTGCTCCGTGTTATCAGAATGATTGTTCACGTTATTTCAAATTTTACGTTACCCGGAGTTCACAGTATCGCAACTCCATGGTATAATATTTGTTTGGAAGTCAAATATCTGACTTGTAAAGGGAGCATCGCTGGAACTGTAAATCGCTAATATCTTTAGAAAGATTAATAGCATAGAAGTAAAGTCAGAAAGATTAACAAAAAATTATGCTAAAACCTTGATTGGATAAATTAATTCTTGAAGTTAAAAAGGACAAAATGAATTTGCTTTCAGATTTTCTTATCCGATATACATTTTTATTCACCCATCTTTTATAATAACAACCTCACATCTCCAATTAATTATAACTAATTAAAATAGTATAAATAACAGAGCGATAATTCACGGCATGAGTCCGAGAGAAAATCTTGCGTTCCAGCGCGCCTCGAACAAATCGGGTCGGACCTCGGCAGTGCGCCGCATCGCATGGGAATGCTCGGTTTTTCTCTGTCCACTGGTCGATTGGCTTTGTACGGTTGTCTCCTTCTAGCGGCCGGCGAGAGTGTGACAAACGTATGTTATTATTAATAGCCCGAGAATGTCGGCGTGTTTTTTTCCGTACCATTCCGAAGGGAATTCGCATACTTTTCGAGGGCGTTTTATGAAATATGTAGAGTCAAGGTCAAGAATAGCTTAGCTGGCTGGTTCGAGACGTGCGAGTACACAATGATCATTATGATTATCTGTATGAGGAGATGAAGATGATGATTACGATGATGAGATGACCTTTCTATATTGGATGTGTGTATATTGTGCATTGGCGTAGTATAATGTGAAGCACCAATGAAGGCAGCTCAAGTAGTTAATAGAAATTCTGACAACGACAGTTGTCATAGCTGTGATATGATATTGCATTTCAGTTCAATAATATGTAAATATGGTTGAAATAATAACAATATACTACGTAAATGTATGTTACTTCCTTTACTCGTACTAGACTATACGTTTTGTTACGTTAAGTTATTCTCTCATTATTGGTAAGGTGCATATCGCAAAAATGTACGATGTGGTTACTGCTTTTCTATAGGTAGTCTTTCCTGGCTTGGCTCTTCGTTTTCAATTGGCTTTCATTTTATCCTTGATTTTTCGTGCTTCGATTTTCATTATAATTTTCAAAAGATTATTTGCTCTTCTGGTTTTGTACCTCCACTAGTTGCTTTATATTTGACTTATACTTCACAAACAAACTTGTAAAATTCGCCTTGAAAATATATCTCAACTTGCTAGCTATCTATATCTGTGCTCATATATTTTACATTATTATAATTTGAAATGACAGTCAAAGTCTTTAACAGTTATTTAATTGTTGTTAACATTTGATAATTGTGTCTTATTGTATTGCATGTGTATACTCTGTAGAATTAGATGGTACAAATTCTTTAATTGCAAATATTTTTTTTGATATTTCCATGTTGTTTCCATGTTATTAATTGAGTCATCCACGTAGCTCTCTGCAATTTGTATTGTCTTACATTCTCCTGCACGTTTTAGAATTAAAGTATCGCCACCCCCACCAGCCACATCGTTGTTTCACTCTGTCTAAATGAGTGATCTGTGCAGGGTCTTGTCATCTCAAATATTCACCAATTTTCTTAGATATTGTGCTAACAGTATTCTGACCTGTATTTAGGGCGACACATTTTTCATTCCGGTACGTTAAAAGCAATCGATACGCCAACATTTACATACAACTAATATTTGTTCAGCTTCTCCACGTGATTTAAAGTGAGGGATAGAAGCTCATCGCACCTAGAACAACCAAATATACCAAAAATGGTAATAATTTTTTTTCATTTTACATTTACTCTTTCCTCAGAACTTTAGTACTCTTGCTAACATGGTGTTTATTTCGTGTTTTCAAAAAAGCAACAACTTTATAAAATCTAGAAATGACAAAAACCTGAGTTTTCTTAAACATTCTTATAAAAGAAAACGAACGTGGGGACATCAATGATTGCTCTAATTGCTAAACAAATCTTTATCATTGACCACTTCGAAAATAACGAACTCGGGATAAATTTGTTGGACAAACTATTGATATACGTTAATACAATATCTTCCGTTACTCCAATCACGTTGTTCAGCGTACTCGCACTCGTATCTTACTGAAGATTTTTCGGGCAATAACGAATGTCCAATGCATTTATGAACTCGACTTTTACTATGTCCAGCAGTCAGTTCAAATTCGATCTTATCACTCTATCCTATTTCATGCCCTGAAGTGTTCATTTCTTACTTATCTATTCTATTTTAATCTCTTTCTTTCGACCTGACATTACAAACGCTTTTTTTGTGTGAAACAATATCGTCAGATTTTCAGTAAAATACATACTATAGTGTACTACTACTTAGTATAATGTATAACTGTGTTCACTAATTGCGACTATAAAACATCTAGAACTGTGGATAAACATCATCAAGTACCTAGTCAAAGTCACAGTAATAAACTTTGATTTGCTAATTTCTAATTGTAATAACTTTTTCATTAGATTTCTAATTCAAAATTATTAATCACCGAAGTTGTAGTTGCAACAAAGTCTGCAATCTGACCTAGAGTTAATTTGTTTGGTTTGGGTTTTTCTAACAGAACTGCTGGGGACTCGGCAAGGAGATGCGTAGGAGTTTTCTCTATACTCTCACAATTTCTGTATAAAAGATTTGCTAAACCTATGATATGCATGTGTTACTTAGCACGTAGTAGCCAGTGTTTTTGCGCATAAAGACAGCAGAGTATTTCCTCGTTCTAGGTTCCAAAGACTCTAAAGCGTCTTATATGTTAGTTTAGTACCGACGAATGATTATTCGTTGGTATCTCTTAGAAACACCCAGGAATGAAACTTGACAACTTGTAGTTCTCAAAGGCGGCTCGCGGTCAGAAAAACAATCTACCCATCTCTGCGGCGAGTTGAAAATGCACAAGTCTGGATAACAGTTGTTGTTAATGAATATGCGCCATCGACCACTAATTAAGGAACTAACAAAATTTAAATTTGAGTTTCAAAGAATATATTTGATTGAGAAACAAAGTCATATTTGTTCAAGGTTCATATTATATCACCAGTACTACACTGGTGTTCAAAATCTACAATCCATAATAGTGATATAATTGAGAGCAATGTTAGGAATTCTTTTTGTGGTTCGATACAATTATATTCTTTTTTTAATTGCTGTAGCAGTTTTTTTGTTTTCGGATAAATATTTTGCTTCAATTTCCCTGTTTGTTGCTGTTTTTCCAATTCGCGTGCTTTTCCTTAATTTCCTAGTTTATCCTTTAAACCAATGTTTAAGTATCCTATTTGGTCCTGTGCGATGGAATTATACTTGCGAAATTATTCGTGCTATGTAATGCAGTTTAATGTAGCTTTGTAAAATTGATGATAGACAATAATTACGCAAGGAAATGTGTCGATGAACCTTCAGTTCATTGCGCCAGTTGATGATTTTGCTAAATATCAATTTACGACATATTCTCGGGTAATGAACGAAAGTTAGGTAGTACTAAGTTAGTATAGTATTAGCAAGTAAGGAGTTACAATGTAGGAACTAATAAAATTGAGTACCGGATAACGCCTTTTGATTTTTAACTTATTGATATTAAACAAATAATATTGCACCTGTAAAAGACATTTCTAGAGTTAAGTCTCATTATTTTTAAGTTAGAATATTTTAACAATTTAAAATGATCGGCATAATGATTCTTTTTACAATTTTGCTTGCTAGAATATCGGATATTTTACAAAATATCTTGTTTTTGGTTTTAAACTGATTTAACACATTGATTGAAAGTATATTGTCTTTAAAATCACTAAGAACAAACGAATCACTAACTTTTCATGTATATATATATATATGCTTTATGTACTAATATAGTCTATTTTGTTCCCCAACAGCGGGCTGCCATCAGAAACCAATAACGAAGCTATTAAATACGTTGTGATATAAAATATATCAAATATATCTTACGATAATATAAATACTAAAAAATAAACTACCCCTAATTTTTAGTATTCTGAGTACGTATTCCAAGTATTACTGGATATTTTAAAAATTCTATCATATGTAATATAGTTTCTATTTCACTTCTTTTGTTTTATTTAAATTGTCCGCAAATAATCTCGATTCAAAATATCGATACCTGGACGAAAGTCTAAACAAGTTCAAATGACAGAACTGTGGTCTGCTGGGGTTAACATCAATTCTATTTGGGATTCAATCAAGTATACGATTCAATTCAATAAGAATCCAAGGTGAAGTAGCTCTTGTTAAGCACAAAGCTGTTATATAACATGCAAATGAGTACAGCAATATAAATAGTTGAATTGAGTCTCAAGTATTAAAATTCCTTTTGAATTTATCCTCAGTGCTGTATTCACCTTTCCTTTGTATTCACTTTGTTACGAATATCATTGATACTTTTTCAAATCACAAATGTTCTCTATCAGAGCTACTTTCCTCGATGGCTTACATGCTGATCATCTCAGTGGATTTTAAATCCTAAGCAAGGTGGTATAATGAGTGGAGACATCTGTATTAACATATATTCTCTTGTTAGTTTAAAATAATACTAAAATCTTGTGATAAGTGCTTAGTAATTAAAGTGAAAATTGGAAACCGATACTTACTCTGAAGTCTGAGTAAGTGCAAAAGGTATGCATGTAATAAACTACTGTGATTATTTATTTATGTTATATCTTTATGTTATTAATCAAATTATCATGCTTGTAAAACAAGTTTTCAAATAATTTGTTCTTTTATTTATTTTAATGAAACAGTAACGTCTCGAATAAACCTGCGAATAAACTCAAATAAATAAATAGTCACGTTAATACTCACTCTTAGTCTTTCAAACAGTGTTATAGTTAAGACTTTAGAGCAGGTGCGTCATCTTCCACTTTAAGAATAGACAACAGGTATTACTAAAACTTATGGATCGTAAGAGAAGCAATTTTGGAACTTATGAGCTAATTAAAGTATTCAATATTCATACTTCTTAGTCAATTAATTAAATTAACATATCTAAACGACAATGTTCAACGATTCATTTAAAACAATGATTCATTACAAAACGTTTCCAATTTTATTTCTGCCAAACACGCCAATGGCTTTCAATAATAATAATCTGATCTTATTGAGATCCATTTCGACATGTGTACCGATACAAAGCAGTATACCTTACAATATACCGCTGATGATGGAAAAGATAATATATTGAATGCATCATAATCCTGAGAATGACTATTTTTCTTTAGAAACTGATGTATGGGTAATTCTCATTTTTTTCGTTGTCACATTATCATTATTCGCCCGTCTGACCAACACGTAAAGGTAACCCCCATTCGACGGTGAGTCATTTTTTTCACGTACATAATAGTTTTCATATCGCCTCAAGCGGACAGGTTTCTGTGAAATGTGTGTAGCATTCTGTGTTGCAGACGAACGTGCAATAGTGATTGATCAATAGACGCAGAATATCTATGGCTTTATCGTCGACATGAATTATTCATTCCGGAATAATTATGACTAATGAATGAATATTAGAAGCTATTAGATAACTGGATTATGTTGTAAAATGTATAATATTAGTTTCTGAAGCAGTTGCCGCTAAGGACTTGGAACTTTAATTAAATCGCGATTCATTTTTTTATGTATCACATTTAAATAATAAAAATTTTATTAACGTATAATGTAACCGATAACCGATAAAAAATATAATTCAGTCTTAAAACCTTTACACTCACTGATATAAACAGAATAAGAAGTAATAAGTACATAAAGAATAGCACTGTCAAGCAAAAAGTAAGCAGATGTATGGATACATGTTTTAGAATTAGTCACCGAATATGTAGAATCGTTAGACGGTAGCAGGATATAGTAGATTGCGTAGCACGTGACCAAGATTAAGAAAGATTTATAGAGTTCAACTACGTATTTAGCTCAAAAGTTAATGTTTTAGAAGTGGACAATTATCGACATGAAGTAAGTGGAATTTTTGCTGAAAATATTGTTTTTACTGACCACTAATACTGCCCCCCTCCCTATATAGTTAATAAATCTACATTACAAGCTCGCGCAGATAAGGTTGGTTTAGACAACATTGGATTTGTTTTTAATTTCTTTGCCCAAAAGTGGTATGTGAAGACAATAAAGTAGATCGAAGATTATATGTTTAATCGATTTTAAAATAGATGATGATGATTAACTAATAAGATATCCTTGACACTATCAACACGGAGTAAGAAGATTTAACATAGTTCCGGTCTCAGATACTTTACATCAAAATGAATGAGGTCCACACTTCACAACATAACATGACTCCAGCAAGATGAAACTGCTTTTCATGCCGACATTAATGACCGGCAGTATCCCAATTATATTTTTTGTTATTGCTGGATAGTTGGAAATGCAGCACTAGCTCTTTGAGGAGATTTTAAAGATTGAGATTACATAAACAGATCGGGGATATTAACAGCTTGGAAGATTGTATTCGAAAAGAAATGATCACATGCAAAAATATTTAAAAAATGACTGACGAATTTGTAAGTCGAAGTTATCATTGCCAAACTAGAGAGCGAACTACATGTAGTTTGCAAGGCATATGTTATAACAGAATAGTATATTGGATAATATAGACCAGATTGTTTTTTGTTTCGAAATTTCTGTATAGGTGTGTGTAAAAACTAGATTAAATGAGTGCAAGAGTAGGGAGGTGAACTGTTAGAGACGATTTATAGTTTTTGCCTACCAGGTCTCATCAACGTTATTCTGAATACTATTATTATTATTAGTGCACGAGTCGATGGAAGAAGCCGGGTTTCAGTTCTCCGGAAGGACGGTGAAATTTTTCTCGGAGAATTAAATTTCGATCGACTCACTATTCGCTGCTGGGAAATGATTGACAGCGCAGCATTATAAAAGACGAGATAATGCTGTCATAAGACCATTTGATCACAATTATACACACACAAAAACTACACCACGAGAGTTGCAAACAATCTAATTTTCAAAAATTGTTAAATATCTAAGAAACTGTTGAACCTTGGGAATATAGTTATAACTTGCCAGGGTGTTCCATTTGAATTTTGATAACTTTGATGTGTAACTTTCTTTTGGAACAGCATGTATATTTCAAAATAAATTTAGAACGTGCTTCCAATGGACCTACACATGCTCCAGGAAAATTATTTTGAATATGTGTTACCGCTTTTTGTATATCAACAGAGGCAAATGTGGTACCCCATCCTGTATATACCATATGGCCGCGTTTGTCTGCACTATAGCGATACCTGTAGTGTAAACGAAACACACAGATGTGTCCGTGTATTAGAACGGTAAAGAAGACGATAGATGTGGATTTTTTGGACTAATGCGAGTGCATCATAGGGATATACGAAGGACTAGCTCTGTTGTAATCCAGTAGAACATAGCGTCTACTTCTTTACCGTTCTAATATACGGACACCTCTGTGTGTTTCGCTTACACTACAGGTATCGCTATAGAGCACACGAACGCTGCCATTTGCTATATATGGTGGTGGTTGTCAACGTTTGTATGTCAAGTTCTAGTGTTTGTGTTGCTGCAGTGGCATTTGGTTTTTCATTACAGTTTTTCAAACTGTATAGACTTTAATATCTTCAATCTAGCTCTTTTTGTGAGCGGTTGTACATATACGAAGTCAACATGTTACGTTGGTCCATGCTTTGTATCATTTACCGATCTTTGTGAATTGGTCGTCATATTTTTGTTGGTGGACATCGTGGTCTAGGTAGAATGTTCGTAATGGGTGTATACAATTTTATGTCGTACTTGTTCACCATGTTGTTTAATTTGTATCCTACTATTATACGAAAGCTTGTTACAAATTTAACGCTTTTTATTTTGCTTTCAACAAATTTATTATTATGTATAACCGTAGTGGTTAGGCGGCTGACTATCGTTGTGGCGGAACGATGGGAGCCGGGTTTCAATTCTCCGGAAAGATGGTGTCATTTTTCTCGGAGAATTGAAATCCGATCGACCTGCTATTCGCTGTTAGGAGCAAAGTGATTAACAGCGCGGCATTACAAAAGGCGGTTTAATGCTGTTACAAAGCCATTTCAACACAAATGTACACACATAAAACCTACACCGCGAGAGTTCCAGTGATAGCCATACAAGCGATACAGTTTACGAAGTGACTGGAACTAAGCATCCATCGCACATAAAAAAGTGCGGTTGTCCGGATTTTAACGAATAGAGTATTTATTAAAAGCGGAATTTACTAATGTGCACAAAGCAATGTTGTGCGCGAGTACACCACACATCAGACATACATTTATATACATATATATATATATGTAGATTCTATTATTACCTCGATTTTTGTAAATTATGAGAAAACGAACAATTGCCATTCCAAATAAACATAATCACTTTTTACGATGAAAAAGAAAAATTACATGAAATCAATTGAGCATAATTGCTCATTAAGATTGTCATTAATTCGATTTATTATTGCAGAGATTTTTTTGCGGTTTTACGATGAAAGCTATTAAAGAATGGTAAAAAATGACTTAACGGGCGAATTTCTTTAAACAAATAAATTATTCCTTGTTCTCGCTGATTACTGTTATATCCTTCACAAATAGCAATGGACATGTGACATATCTTCATATTCATATACACATCGTTCCGTTTGTGTATCAGCTATTTACGTGATACGAAATGAGAATGATTGATCAGTTGTTAATGTTATCAGATTCTGCAATATAACATTTGGTAAACATAACGTCAAAGATAGATTAATAGAAATAAATCTATACAAACGTAAATAAAACTATTATAATCCTCGTACTTACTGGAATAACATCAAGTAGAATGCAGAGTGCGAAATTCATTTAAATTTTTATTTAGTTTCAGAGGAAACTTAAACATTACCAAAACCATTATTTATTTCTTGAGGATTGCAATTCTTTTTAATTACGTATTCAATAGATACTAAATAAAGGAATTCAGATGCTTGGGTTGGGAGTTACATCCTGCATTCATTTATAATGTATTATATTATACACCTACGTCTTCAGGAATTTGGTTCTGTCATTAAGTTGACTCTGACTAAATCGATAGATTTTGGACAGTGTAGTTTCCATCTTTAGCAACAATTCTAGTTTAAATCTAGCTTAACAGGCTTACCATTTTTTAAAGTTCATTTGAGAAGATACCTATATTAAGTTGCTTGCCAAATTTACTATTAAAACTGCATTTTTAGAAGGAAATTCGCGACTTAACCTTATCTATTATGAGGTTACGTGTAAAATCGCTATGGGCAGAATATTATTATATTATATATGTATATATATTTATAAACTACTTTAACAAAGCACTCGAGGTCTTATATAAAACTTAAAGCAATATTTTTTTTTGAAAAATCAAAAAAAGTAACCAGTTAGTGCATATGTAGTAAACATCACCACTTTATTTTAATTTTTCTGATAATATAACCTACATATTTCCGTGAGTTAACGGTATTATTAACCTTCAAGAAAGTAAAAACATAGTGTGACGTGAACTACCAAATTATTACCATTTTTCTTAGAAGTTTGAGACACCCGCCAAATACTAAAAATAAAGCAATTTTTAAAACGATTTCAATTTCTTCTATATTTTCATTTTTTTTTGGATACACTTAAATACTAACATTTTGTATAACTAACGATTGTAAACACTCAGCAATCGTGCTACAAATAATATCTATGAAACGGGTATTAGTTTATCGAAACTGTACGAGTTTAAAACCTCATTAAGATCTAAGATACATAAACATTTTGCCAATATATCTTTCTCCGTTGATTTCATTGTTTCCTGGGCTCGCCATAGAACGTGCTTTATAAATCTGGTGATTTTATAAATACTTTCAAACATACGCATACCCAAGCGATTAATGGAAAATGGAAATGTATGTATAACGTCTTTTCTCACAGATTCTTGGTCTTGCTAAATTGATAATATAGTAAAATGTAAATGAAAAGCGGAGTCGTATAAACTAGGAAAATACTTCTTTATAATATAAAAATATTAGGAGAGTAAATTGGGTAAATATAAATACATGGGCGATGAATAATTCTTGTCGTATTTTTACTTCGATAGTATACCTAACTTGTGTTGAAAAATTTATTCGGTAATCTCCAAAGTTTTCTGTTTGAAAAACAGTTACTTCTAAAACTGGGCGGAGTATAAAATTATTTATTTTATCATTTTCAATCGATAATTTAGTAAAGCTTGTGTATTTAAGGTGTAGTAGCAGTAATATATTTGACTCTGAAATGGAGACTTGTCGAACAGGGGATTTTCAGGACACTCCACACTTATTTGTGTAAGATGTATAACTCGAAAGAGGAATACGTAATATATACGTTAAAAAAAAATCAGTACGTTAAAATTATGCTTTGTCGAAAAATTATCAATGTAAATGATTGGCGAACATAATTGGCACAACAATTTGTGTACTACAACAAATCCATCTGATACGAAATTCTTGATTTAGTGAACAGAAATAAAATAAACTAAGTCATATTCAACGGTTTTTCTCAGGTGCTTTTCGTGACGTTACTTTTTCGTGAAACATGCTTGCTTAAGCATTACTGAACTGTTGCCTAGCAGTGTTCATATGCAGTGTTTCTGATGCATAGGTAAAAGCATCTCTTGTCTTAAAGTTCAGTCCTTATTAATTTGTTTGTTTTACAATATTCTCTTTGACTTTTATATTTTAAACATCCAGTACTACTGGAACTATCCATAGTTTTCTATAATTAACTTAATCTCTTCCGCCAAATGGCTTAAACGCAAAAGCAAAAGCATGATATCATGTCATGTTGTATAATGGTAAAATAATCTCGGTTTAAGCAAATTTTCTTTGAGTCAAGATAATACAAAGTTTTGGTAACCACGATACACTTATTGAATCGGGAAAA
>CM043017.1:118804811-118923926 GCA_023690525.1 Holotrichia oblita
TTTTTTCCCGATTCAATAAGTGTATCGTGGTTACCAAAACTTTGTATTATCTTGACTCAAAGAAAATTTGCTTAAACCGAGATTATTTTACCATTATACAACATGACATGATATCATGCTTTTGCTTTTGCGTTTAAGCCATTTGGCGGAAGAGATTAAGTTAATTATAGAAAACTATGGATAGTTCCAGTAGTACTGGATGTTTAAAATATAAAAGTCAAAGAGAATATTGTAAAACAAACAAATTAATAAGGACTGAACTTTAAGACAAGAGATGCTTTTACCTATGCATCAGAAACACTGCATATGAATATTGCTAGACAACAGTTCAGTAATGCTTAAGCAAGCATGTTTCACGAAAAAGTAACGTCACGAAAAGCACCTGAGAAAAACCGTTGAATATGACTTAGTTTATTTTATTTCTGTTCACTAAATCAAGAATTTCGTATCAGATGGATTTGTTGTAGTACACAAATTGTTGTGCCAATTATGTTCGCCAATCATTTACATTGATAATTTTTCGACAAAGCATAATTTTAACGTACTGATTTTTTTTAAACGTATATATTACGTATTACTCTTTCGAGTTATACATACATCTTACACAAATAAGTGTGGAGTGTCCTGAAAATCCCCTGTTCGACAAGTCTCCATTTCAGAGTCAAATATATTACTGCTACTACACCTTAAATACACAAGGTTTACTAAATTATCGATTTAAAAAGATAAAATAAATAATTTTATATTCCGCCCAGTTTTAGAAGTAACTGTTTTTCAAACAGAAAACTTTGGAGATTACCGAATAAATTTTTCAACACAAGTTAGGTATACTATCGAAGTAAAAATACGACAAGAATTATTCATCGCCCATGTATTTATATTTACCCAATTTACTCTCCTAATATTTTTATATTATAAAGAAGTATTTTCCTAGTTTATACGACTCCGCTTTTCATTTACATTTTACTATATTATCAATTTAGCAAGACCAAGAATCTGTGAGAAAAGACGTTATACATACATTTCCATTTTCCATTAATCGCTTGGGTATGCGTATGTTTGAAAGTATTTATAAAATCACCAGATTTATAAAGCACGTTCTATGGCGAGCCCAGGAAACAATGAAATCAACGGAGAAAGATATATTGGCAAAATGTTTATGTATCTTAGATCTTAATGAGGTTTTAAACTCGTACAGTTTCGATAAACTAATACCCGTTTCATAGATATTATTTGTAGCACGATTGCTGAGTGTTTACAATCGTTAGTTATACAAAATGTTAGTATTTAAGTGTATCCAAAAAAAAATGAAAATATAGAAGAAATTGAAATCGTTTTAAAAATTGCTTTATTTTTAGTATTTGGCGGGTGTCTCAAACTTCTAAGAAAAATGGTAATAATTTGGTAGTTCACGTCACACTATGTTTTTACTTTCTTGAAGGTTAATAATACCGTTAACTCACGGAAATATGTAGGTTATATTATCAGAAAAATTAAAATAAAGTGGTAATGTTTATTACATATGCACTAACTGGTTACTTGATTTTTCAAAAAAAAATATTGCTTTAAGTTTTATATAAGACCTCGAGTGCTTTGTTAAAGTAGTTTATAAATATATATACATATATAATATAATATTCTGCCCATAGCGATTTTACACGTAACCTCATAATAGATAAGTTTAAGTCGCGAATTTCCTTCTAAAAATGCAGTTTTAATAGTAAATTTGGCAAGCAACTTAATATAGATATCTTCTCAAATGAACTTTAAAAAATGGTAAGCCTGTTAAGCTAGATTTAAACTATAATTGTTGCTAAAGATGGAAACTACACTGTCCAAAATCCATCGATTTAGTCAGAGTCAACTTAATGACAGAACCAAATTCCTGAAGACGTAGGTGTATAATATAATACATTATAAATGAATGCAGGATGTAACTCCCAACCCAAGCATCTGAATTCCTTTATTTAGTATCTATTGAATACGTAATTAAAAAGAATTGCAATCCTCAAGAAATAAATAATGGTTTTGGTAATGTTTAAGTTTCCTCTGAAACTAAATAAAAATTTAAATGAATTTCACACTCTGCATTCTACTTGATGTTATTCCAGTAAGTACGAGGATTATAATAGTTTTATTTACGTTTGTATAGATTTATTTCTATTAATCTATCTTTGACGTTATGTTTACCAAATGTTATATTGCAGAATCTGATAACATTAACAACTGATCAATCATTCTCATTTCGTATCACGTAAATAGCTGATACACAAACGGAACGATGTGTATATGAATATGAAGATATGTCACATGTCCATTGCTATTTGTGAAGGATATAACAGTAATCAGCGAGAACAAGGAATAATTTATTTGTTTAAGGAAATTCGCCCGTTAAGTCATTTTTTACCATTCTTTAATAGCTTTCATCGTAAAACCGCAAAAAAATCTCTGCAATAATAAATCGAATTAATGACAATCTTAATGAGCAATTATGCTCAATTGATTTCATGTAATTTTTCTTTTTCATCGTAAAAAGTGATTATGTTTATTTGGAATGGCAATTGTTCGTTTTCTCATAATTTACAAAAATCGAGGTAATAATAGAATCTACATATATATATATATATATATTTATCCAACCGACGTTACTAGACCCGGCATGTTCATGATACCAAGTCAATCCCAGTGTATAACACAAAAGCGGACAATTAACATACCTTGCTAAGCCCACTGATTGTACCGCTTTGCCAGACCCAGTGTATATAAAAAATATATTTTCCCGCCTTTTCATTCCCTGCAATGTTGCCAAGTGTATGCGACAAGTGTCTATTATCTTTTCACAGGTTAAATGTAAGCTGGAAGTGTTTTGAGAGAAAGCACAAACCTTTAACACCTCATGATTTTTGGGGTTTACAAATGGATGTTTATATGGACTAGATTTAAGCTTGAAGTAATTTTTTAAATAATTATGAAGTATTTATAAATACTTGAATGCGATTTCACTTAATTTTGAAATATCGCAGTCGTGAAGTATTCATACTGTGGCTTTACACAAGATATGGTATGTGTCTACACATATTCAAAATAGCGAAAATTAATGGTTTTGACAATAAATTCTTTTGAAACTAAAAACTATTAGAAACTATTGCAACTGTTAAAAAGCATACTGTCTCCAATAACTGACAAATTTAATCAAAAATTTTGTGTTCTCTTAATTCCGTATGGAAGATTAGTACGGAAAAATGATTTAATATAATTTAATTCTGGGCTTTTCTAGCAATAACACCCTTATCTTGACAACAATATCAAATATAACTGGTCAAATAGAAAGATTCGGATAAAAACTTAGATGCACTTAAAACAATTAGTATGAAGCACGTAATATTAATTCTTTTTTAGTTTTTAGTTTATGCATTGCGATTTTACCAAATTACCATTGACATAAATGTACAGGTTGGTAAATTTCGAAGTTATAATAGGAGATCTCGGTAACTATAAGAACTATCAAAAAACGGACCACGCATCCTCGATCGGTTTTTTCGAGAAAAGGATGATGGTGAAAACCAAATTTGGCTATCGGCTTTCGGTTTCGAGTTATCCGTGAAAATTCGATTTTTCCCATTTTCGTTTTATCACGATATCTCGGCTATTTATAAAAATTGACAAAAATGACTTTTACGTTCTTCAGACACTTTTTTAATTAGAATGCAGTGGCGTTAGGGATTTTTTGAAAATTTTTTCGAAATTCGAGCTAGGACATAGAGGAAAGTAGCCTATTTTCGGATAGCTTTTTGTAATTGCTGATATCACCACTCAAAATAAGTCTTTCCCAAAACACTTGTTCCTCAAAATATAAATTACAGTATCAAGAATTATGTTCAATGAAGTTTACAATCATTAGGCAAAACACGTATTAGAACAAAAATGTTGACTACAAACGTGTACTTTTTACCATTTTAAAAAAGATCTCTTAATTTTGAATATCCGCAATTAGGCAACTTTTCTGATGTCCGAAAGAAGGACCCTTTTCGTTATGACATTTTTTTGATCAAAATAAATGGCTTAAATTAAAATAATCTTATTATTTAAAGTAAACTTACAATGAAACGTACCGAAATTATAATAAAAGAATTTATAATTGCTAAAATAAAATACACCACTCCCATATTATCCGAAATTAGGAATTTGGTAATTAAAGTTAAGTCGTTCTGTAAAAAAAAGTATGCAAAATATTATAGCTTTCACGCATCCAACTTACTCTTTGAATGTCAAACTTACCTCTGATGTAGTTATAACTCTTCAAAACACAGTATTTTTATTTAAAAATTGATTAGTTCAAGAGACTGTAAAAAACTCAACCACACACTAAACAACATTTCGTGATGTTGCCATCTAATCGTGAATAGTAAAAACAGAAAATATACACTGAACGTTAGAAGTTTCATTTTTGAATAGATTAGATGTATTTTCAAAACGTGAATATACCTAGATCCTAAAAAACAGTACTATCCGAAATTAGAAACCTGTCTGAAAATCGGCTAGTTTTCTCTAAAGCTGTATTTTTATATGGAACATATAGTTGGCTATGATATAATTAAAAAGAGGATTTTTTGCCATTTTAATGATATATATCATGTGGGGCCTTTTCGCTCATTTTCACTGTATTATAACAAAAATAAACATTTTCCATTGATTTTCATGCTTTTTGTTAGTAGGCATGCGTCATTCAACAAACATGAATCTGTCAGTAGGTTTATAAATAGTATCAATAGTTTAAGTTTATTATTTGATTGTTGCTTCACCTTAAAATGATAAATTTGAAATGGCTTATGAAAATTACGAAAGGTACGATGTGTTGGAATGCTTTATTCTCAATAATAATAATGCTGAAGCTGCACGTGAAACATATTTTAATCGTTACCCGGAAAGAAGGCACCCTAATAAAGCTATTTTTGGAAGATTGAAATATAATCTCATTAATTTTGGAACATTCAACAAATCAAGATCGAAGAATTATAATAAGGAAGATACCTACTAAGGCAGTTTCGATCAATGTTATTGGAATGGCAGTGGCAAATCTTTCAATCTCAAGCCGTCAAATTGAAGTGGAATTGGGTATATCACAACGACGTGCGTTATCGGTTTCGAAGAAACATAAGTTTAGGCCATACAAGGTAAGGAAACAACAGCAGCTCCTATTGACTGATCCTGAACGCTTAGAATACTGTAATTGGTAACTTCAACAAATTCAGCAGGATCCATCATTTTTAGAAAAATTATTTGGATGGATGAAGTCTACATTAGCAGTGCCGGAATTTTTAACCAACACAATGAACATTGGTGGTCTGATGTTAACCCCTACCGTGCCGTCGATGTTCAAAATTAGGGACGATTCGGTTTTAGTGTTTGGTGTGCCCTATTTGACACTCGTATTCTGGCATACCGAATTTATCAAGAAAAAATTAAATGGTCAACGGTATTACATCATCATAAATCAACATGTAGTCGAAGAATTTTTGGAAGAACTGCCTTTGAATGATATGAGAAATGTATTTTTCCAGCACCGCCCCATAACACTGGAATCGTCTCAGGATTGCTGACTGCAAATTTTGGAGACAACTGGATAGGCACCGGCGGACCACTAAAGTGGCCATCACGTTCGTCGGATTTGTCACCCCTAGATTTTTTTTTCTGGGGACATCTTAAATACCGCTTCTACAAACAAACTCATAATAACATTAACGAACTGAGAGAGAACTTTATATAATGTCTTAATTCTGTTTCTTGTATCCATATACACAATGCACTTCGGATCGTTTCGAGACGGTGTAAATTATGTATTGTAAATAATGGGCGCCAGTTCGAACTTCTATTGTAAATAATTTTTAATCATGTTATAATTTATTCTCAACCTGAAAGTGAAAATATGTGTGATTCGTCGATCTTGATTTATTAAATGTTCCAAAATTAATGAGATTTTCGTTCATTCATTCAAAAATAGATTTATTAGGTTGCCTTTTTTCCGGGTAACGATTAAAATATGTTTCACATGCAGCTTCAGCATTATTATTATTGAGAATAAAGCATTCCAACATATCATACCTTTCGTAATTTTCATAAGCCATCTCAAATTTATAATTTTAAGGTGAAGCAACAATCAAATAATCTACTTAAATTATTGATACTATTTATAAACCTACTGACAGATTTATGTTTGTCAAATGACACACGCCTACTAACAAAAAGCAATGAAATGATGAAAATCAATGGAAAATGTTAATTTTTTGTTATAATACAGTGAAAATTAACGAAAAGACCCCAGATGATATATATCATTGCAATGGCAAAAAAATCTTCTTTTTAATGATATCCTAGCCAACTATATGTTCCATATAAAAAAATGCAACAGCCAAATCATGAATACATACTATCACACGCTAACTTAAACACATTCAGTTTTACGAATGCAAACAGAGGTTATAAATATTATAGATAGTATTGCAATTACAGTGTTGCCGATTTTCGGGCTTGACGACGTTGGTATAATGTACCAGGCTTGACAACGTCGGTAGAAATGCTTCTTTAGATATACAGCTGGCCCTCTGGCAGAAAGCGCCGGAACTAGAGTTGTGTATAGGTTGATATTCTACCGCGTTGTCGGTCCCAAACAAAAAATTGGGAGGAGTCATTTTTAAGCATAACATTGAAAAATAGACCTAAATACACGAAGAACGTTGTCAGACCCGAAAGTGGGTCTGACAACGTCGTCGCGGGTCTGACAACGATTACTACATATAGCGGTTCGGGTCTGTATAAGCGGTTTAACAAATCTATATGTATATAAATGTATGTCTGATGTGTGGTGTACTCGCGCACAACATTGCTTTGTGCACATTAGTAAATTCCGCTTTTAATAAATACTCTATTCGTTAAAATCCGGACAACCGCACTTTTTTATGTGGATTATGGATGCTTAGTTCCAGTCACTTCGTAAACTGTATCGCTTGTATGGCTATCACTGAAACTCTCGCGGTGTAGGTTTTATGTGTGTACATTTGTGTTCAAATGGCTTTGTAACAGCATTAAACCGCCTTTTGTAATGCCGCGCTGTTAATCACTTTGCTCCTAACAGCGAATAGCAGGTCGATCGGATTTCAATTCTCCGAGAAAAATGACACCATCTTTCCGGAGAATTGAAACCCGGCTCCCATCGTTCCGCCACAACGATAGTCAGCCGCCTAACCACTAAGGTTATACATAATAATAAATTTGTTGAAAGCAAAATAAAAAGCGTTAAATTTGTAACAAGCTTTCGTATAATAGTAGGATACAAATTAAACAACATGGTGAACAAGTACGACATAAAATTGTATGCACCCATTACGAACATTCTACCTAGACCACGATGTCCACCAAAAAAAATATGACGACCAATTCACAAAGATCGGTAAATGATACAAAGCATGGACCAACGTAACATGTTGACTTCGTATATGTACAACCGCTCACAAAAAGAGCTAGATTGAAGATATTAAAGTCTATACAGTTTGAAAAACTGTAATCAAAAACCAAATGCCACTGCAGCAACACTAGAACTTGACATACAAACGTTGACAACCACCACCATATATAGCAAATGGCAGCGTTCGTGTGCTCTATAGCGATACCTGTAGTGTAAGCGAAACACACAGAGGTGTCCGTATATTAGAACGGTAAAGAAGTAGACGCTATGTTCTACTGGATTACAACAGAGCTAGTCCTTCGTATATCCCTATGATGCACTCGCATTAGTCCAAAAAATCCACATCTATCGTCTTCTTTACCGTTCTAATACACGGACACATCTGTGTGTTTCGTTTACACTACAGGTATCGCTATAGTGCAGACAAACGCGGCCATATGGTATATAGAGGATGGGGTACCACATTTGCCTCTGTTGATATACAAAAAGCGGTAACACATATTCAAAATAATTTTCCTGGAGCATGTGTAGGTCCATTGGAAGCACCCCAGGTAGCACACAACGTTGGTGTAACGTTGGCTGATTGTCCGAGTTACATTGGGCACGCGTTGGGCAACAATGTTGGCAGTATGTGAAAGTGTGAACATTTTACAACGTTGGTTTTATATCTTTAGGCGACATTGGCGTAGGATAAACTTTCAATACCTACCCATTCTGTTGGTGAAACGTCGGCACCTGACGTTGGCGTCTTATCGAAAGGATACATAGGAGTAACTACGGGAAGTGATATTGGGTATTAATCTTGTATGTGATATCTATACGATAAAACATACAAGATGCAAAACATATATGATGGTACATAGGTACACTGATCCGATGTTAATTAGTTTGCTGAATAAATTACAGCGATATTATACCAACTCAAAATTCGAGTTAATTATCTGTATATAATATATTTTCATATGAAATAAACGTGATTTAAGATATAAACTACCAAATTACAATAATTAGATCATAGATAATTTAATAGAAAACTTCTGTTTGAATTTTACATATCTATGTATGCAAGATGTTGATAATAGTTAAGAACATATACAAGTCATAATTTGAAAACTGTTATAAAATCAACGCTTATGATGAAATACTCAGCGTTCAAGACAAACATGCTCATAATTGTGTAACATAGTATATCTCGATATGATCTGCCTGTAATCAGGACATATATCGTAGATGTTTTATTTAATGTGACAATATATAAGGAAAACTTACTACAAATTTTATGTTTTTTTATGTTTATGTTGTTAACAATAGTTAACATCGAATCATATATCCATATAACACCATACATGATCTGCACATACAATAAATAAAGAAAGTAATTACGATATTTTATTTATTAGTGAAACTAAAATTCAAGATAAATAAAAAAATAAGATGTGATATATCTTATTACAGAACAAAATTTATTATCTCTTTACATGTTATGGTATATAATAACTGAAATATCTTATTGAACTAAAAATATTAAAACATTATAAAACACTGACCTAATCGCGGAGATGTTCACAGCTCAGCTGATTCCTAATTTTTATCAGCAGCAGTAGTCAAAGATGTACGACCAACAATAGCCTTTTCCAAATTACGCTCAGCTTTACCTTCATCTCGAACTGTGAACAAATAAAAAATATTAACATATGTATGTATCTATCTTTAGTTTACGTAAAGTATTAGAAGTATACACCATGTCCAAAGTTATGGTAACGTGTTTACCATTGCAAACTTATTATTAAAGCTATGAAGTTGGTTAAATTAACAATGGTGAAGTACATCTAATTTTTTCTACAAATCAGATATACTTGCAGCATATTACATTTTACGTGAAGAGTAAATAAATGGCACTCGCACAGCAATAATTATTAAGGATGAATCAATAATCACAAAGAATGATTCATTTGGCAAGTACATAGCTAGGAAAGCCTGTATGTGATTATTTATTCTACAATATTTGATCATTGCCCACTTGCATATTTGCACAATTATCACTTTTTACTTGCTTATTTTTAATTTCACAGTAGTAAGTAATAAATATTTTGTTCAAACTATTGGTTTCTTTAAAAATATACAGTATTCCATTAAAAAAGACAATGTGAACGCTTTTTTCTGTTTTTCTATCATTCAGAGTAAAAAGTATTACTAACTTGTTAAGTAATCAACTTCATAGCTTGTGAACATTTTACTTTGGACACTTTGTATATTTCATTCCATTACAGATCTTGAAATGAAGTTGTGGGGTTTGCTATGTATATATATGGCTATTTACAGTGTGATTACGTACCACTTTTTGGAAATTTTCAGATTTTTGATTTAAGAATTTTGGCTACGGTTATTCTTTAACTTTCGCGTCATAACTAGCCCTTTTCATTTAAATATCGCAGACAAATTTTGAGACAGCATCTAAATATTATGTTTAATATAAAATTTTAATTAAATAGAAAATAACGTACAAAAATTAAATCTTACCTATAATCGCTTGGAAGATGTTTGTTTTATCAAAGGCTTGCTTCGATAATTTTTATCTGGAATTTTATAGCTTTTAAGTCTCTCAATATTATCGTTAAATAGTCTTCAATACAACCAGCACGGTTCAACTTATTCAACTCAGCTAACACGAGTATACCTGTAAATACCAATGCATAAATAAAAAACAGACATTACGTATATACTGTAAAAAAAACTTTTAAACTTCATGCGTAACTATAGAAGAATTTATTATTAAAGCTCTAGTATAAGTTTGTGAAAAATTAAAAAAGGCAATTATAGCTTACGATCAGTTGTCACAAATGATTATGTGTAATTAGGATATCATACGCAACTCTGGCCTAACATCGGAAATAGAAGATGAAGCATCTGTAAATATATTTTGTAAGAAAGAAACCATGGCAATTATCAACATACTTACAATCAGCAGTAAGGATGGCTGGCATTAGTATACAAGATACAAATAAGTGTTCCGTTATCGGAATCTGACATATCTTTCAGGTTACTGGTATATCCAATGCTTTCTTAGTCACCAGGTTGTGGTAGCTCACAACTTTCAATCACGGCATATATGAAAAATACATTATCAGTACATATTATATTACCTATATGTCTATGTAAAGTACTTACCCGTCCATTGTTCTTATAACATCTTTCACAATAGGGGCTATTTTAAATATTGTACAATGTAGACGGTAACTCTTAACTATATAACTCTCTCTCATGACTAACAGCTGGGCTAATAAAACCACAATAAAACGAATAAAATCGAATCAACAACACAAGCTTGCATATGGCGGTGCACCTACACTCACCGTATTTCGATCAAAATGTCGATTGCGGATCGATGCGTATGCGCATTACATTTGTTACATTTGAAATATAGCTCACAATGTATGGGTAATATGACCAATAATAATATTTTGTAAGTTCATGATTTTTGAGATAAAAATGAATATAAAACAAATAGTGCCTTTTAAAAAGGAAAAAAAAAACGTCACATGGTAAGATTTGAACGGGGTACCTCGTGAATGTTACGAACCATTAAGCCACGGGATCAGCTTTGACTCCGCCCTCGCTTCGATTGTCGTCTGAAAACTTTTATGCGACATTCAGCCAACAAAACGATCAAAAGCCAACGAACATGGAACATTACAATGATAAGTTGAACCAACGTATTTTGCCGATATTTAACTAATGTTGGATATTTATCGTTTGTAGACTGTGACTTTGCGCCAACTATGTTACGTTGGCCCGAGCTATCGCCGACACTTAGCCAACGGACTGTGCTACCTGGGACGTTCTAAATTTATTTTGAAATATACATGCTGTTCCAAAAGAAAGTTACACATCAAAGTTATCAAAATTCAAATAGAACACCCTGGCAAGTTATAACTATATTCCCAAGGTTCAACAGTTTCTTAGATATTTAACAATTTTTGAAAATTAGATTGTTTGCAACTCTCGTGGTGTAGTTTTTGTGTGTGTATAATTGTGATCAAATGGTCTTATGACAGCATTATCTCGTCTTTTATAATGCTGCGCTGTCAATCATTCTCCCAGCAGCGAATAGTGAGTCGATCGAAATTTAATTCTCCGAGAAAAATTTCACCGTCCTTCCGGAGAACTGAAACCCGGCTTCTTCCATCGACTCGTGCACTAATAATAATAATAGTATTCAGAATAACTTTGATGAGACCTGGTAGGCAAAAACTATAAATCGTCTCTAACAGTTCACCTCCCTACTCTTGCACTCATTTAATCTAGTTTTTACACACACCTATACAGAAATTTCGAAACAAAAAACAATCTGGTCTATATTATCCAATATACTATTCTGTTATAACATATGCCTTGCAAACTACATGTAGTTCGCTCTCTAGTTTGGCAATGATAACTTCGACTTACAAATTCGTCAGTCATTTTTTAAATATTTTTGCACGTGATCATTTCTTTTCGAATACAATCTTCCAAGCTGTTAATATCCCCGATCTGTTTATGTAATCTCAATCTTTAAAATCTCCTCAAAGAGCTAGTGCTGCATTTCCAACTATCCAGCAATAACAAAAAATATAATTGGGATACTGCCGGTCATTAATGTCGGCATGAAAAGCAGTTTCATCTTGCTGGAGTCATGTTATGTTGTGAAGTGTGGACCTCATTCATTTTGATGTAAAGTATCTGAGACCGGAACTATGTTAAATATTCTTACTCCGTGTTGATAGTGTCAAGGATATCTTATTAGTTAATCATCATCATCTATTTTAAAATCGGTTAAACATATAATCTTCGATCTACTTTATTGTCTTCACATACCACTTTTGGGCAAAGAAATTAAAAACAAATCCAATGTTGTCTAAACCAACCTTATCTGCGCGAGCTTGTAATGTAGATTTATTAACTATATAGGGAGGGGGGCAGTATTAGTGGTCAGTAAAAACAATATTTTCAGCAAAAATTCCACTTACTTCATGTCGATAATTGTCTACTTCTAAAACATTAACTTTTGAGCTAAATACGTAGTTGAACTCTATAAATCTTTCTTAATCTTGGTCACGTGCTACGCAATCTGCTATATCCTGCTACCGTCTAACGATTCTACATATTCGGTGACTAATTCTAAAACATGTATCCATACATCTGCTTACTTTTTGCTTGACAGTGCTATTCTTTATGTTTATGTCTTATTACTTCTTATTCTGTTTATATCAGTGAGTGTAAAGGTTTTAAGACTGAATTATATTTTTTATCGGTTATCGGTTACATTATACGTTAATAAAATTTTTATTATTTAAATGTGATACATAAAAAAATGAATCGCGATTTAATTAAAGTTCCAAGTCCTTAGCGGCAACTGCTTCAGAAACTAATATTATACATTTTACAACATAATCCAGTTATCTAATAGCTTCTAATATTCATTCATTAGTCATAATTATTCCGGAATGAATAATTCATGTCGACGATAAAGCCATAGATATTCTGCGTCTATTGATCAATCACTATTGCACGTTCGTCTGCAACAGAATGCTACACACATTTCACAGAAACCTGTCCGCTTGAGGCGATATGAAAACTATTATGTACGTGAAAAAAATGACTCACCGTCGAATGGGGGTTACCTTTACGTGTTGGTCAGACGGGCGAATAATGATAATGTGACAACGAAAAAATGAGAATTACCCATACATCAGTTTCTAAAGAAAAATAGTCATTCTCAGGATTATGATGCATTCAATATATTATCTTTTCCATCATCAGCGGTATATTGTAAGGTATACTGCTTTGTATCGGTACACATGTCGAAATGGATCTTAATAAGATCAGATTATTATTATTGAAAGCCATTGGCGTGTTTGGCAGAAATAAAATTGGAAACGTTTTGTAATGAATCATTGTTTTAAATGAATCGTTGAACATTGTCGTTTAGATATGTTAATTTAATTAATTGACTAAGAACTATGAATATTGAATACTTTAACTTATTTCGGAGTTTTTTCTTTGCCGTGATTTCATATATATTTAAAGAAACTTCTTGGTCAATCGGCTGGTTGATGAAATATTAAAACAAATATGTAAAAACAAAACTACATAACAACACAATTTTATTTTAGCTTTCGGTAGTGCTAGCTACCTTCTTCAGAAATGACAATTACAACAATTACAACATATTAAAAGATTGTTATTTAAAAAGTACATTTGTACATGGTCAAAAATATATTGCAAATGTATTGTACAGTACATTTGTACATGGTCAAAAATATATTGCAAATGTATTGCAATATATTTTTGACCATCTATAAATGTACTTTTTAAATAACAATCTTTTAATATGTTGTAATTGTTGTAATTGTCATTTCTGAAGAAGGTAGCTAGCACTACCGAAAGCTAAAATAAAATTGTGTTGTTACGTAGTTTTGTTTTTACATATTTGTTTTAATATTTCATCAAACAGCCGATTGACCAAGAAGTTTCTTTAAATATATTGAATACTTTAATTCGCTCATAAGTTCCAAAATTGCTTCTCTTACGATCCATAAGTTCTAGTAATACCTGTTGTCTATTCTTAAAGTGGAAGATGACGCACCTGCTCTAAAGTCTTAACTATAACACTGTTTGAAAGACTAAGAGTGAGTATTAACGTGACTATTTATTTATTTGAGTTTATTCGCAGGTTTATTCGAGACGTTACTGTTTCATTAAAATAAATAAAAGAACAAATTATTTGAAAACTTGTTTTACAAGCATGATAATTTGATTAATAACATAAAGATATAACATAAATAAATAATCACAGTAGTTTATTACATGCATACCTTTTGCACTTACTCAGACTTCAGATTAAGTATCGGTTTCCAATTTTCACTTTAATTACTAAGCACTTATCACAAGATTTTAGTATTATTTTAAACTAACAAGAGAATATATGTTAATACAGATGTCTCCACTCATTATACCACCTTGCTTAGGATTTAAAATCCACTCAGATGATCAGTATGTAAGCCATCGAGGAAAGTAGCTCTGATAGAGAACATTTGTGATATGAAAAAGTATCAATGATATTCGTAACAAAGTGAATACAAAGGAAAGGTGAATACAGCACTGAGGATAAATTCAAAAGGAATTTTAATACTTGAGACTCAATTCAACTATTTATATTGCTGTACTCATTTGCATGTTATATAACAGCCTTGTGCTTAACAAGAGCTACTTCACCTTGGATTCTTATTGAACTGAATCGTATACTTGATTGAATCCCAAATAGAATTGATGTTAACCCCAGCAGACCACAGTTCTGTCATTTGAACTTGTTTAGACTTTCGTCCAGGTATCGATATTTTGAATCGAGATTATTTGCGGACAATTTAAATAAAACAAAAGAAGTGAAATAGAAACTATATTACATATGATAGAATTTTTAAAATATCCAGTAATACTTGGAATACGTACTCAGAATACTAAAAATTAGGGGTAGTTTATTTTTTAGTATTTATATTATCGTAAGATATATTTGATATATTTTATATCACAACGTATTTAATAGCTTCGTTATTGGTTTCTGATGGCAGCCCGCTGTTGGGGAACAAAATAGACTATATTAGTACATAAAGCATTATATATATATACATGAAAAGTTAGTGATTCGTTTGTTCTTAGTGATTTTAAAGACAATATACTTTGAATCAATGGGTTAAATCAGTTTAAAACTTACCAAAACAAGATATTTTGTAAAATATCCGATATTCTAACAAGCAAAATTGTAAAAAGAATCATTATGCCGATCATTTTAAATTGTTAAAATATTCTAACTTAAAAATAATGAGACTTAACCCTAGAAATGTCTTTTACAGGACCAAATAGGATACTTAAACATTGGTTTAAAGGATAAACTAGGAAATTAAGGAAAAGCACGCGAATTGGAAAAACAGCAACAAACAGGGAAATTGAAGCAAAATATTTATCCGAAAACAAAAAAACTGCTACAGCAATTAAAAAATGAATATAATTGTATCGAACCACAAAAAGAATTCCTAACATTGCTCTCAATTATATCACTATTATGGATTGTAGATTTTGAACACCAGTGTAGTACTGGTGATATAATATGAACCTTGAACAAATATGACTTTGTTTCTCGATCAAATATATTCTTTGAAACTCAAATTTAAATTTTGTTAGTTCCTTAATTAGTGGTCGATGGCGCATATTCATTAACAACAACTGTTATCCAGACTTGTGCATTTTCAACTCGCCGCAGAGATGGGTAGATTGTTTTTCTGACCGCGAGCCGCCTTTGAGAACTACAAGTTGTCAAGTTTCATTCCTGGGTGTTTCTAAGAGATACCAACGAATAATCATTCGTCGGTACTAAACTAACATATAAGACGCTTTAGAGTCTTTGGAACCTAGAACGAGGAAATACTCTGCTGTCTTTATGCGCAAAAACACTGGCTAATACGTGCTAAGTAACACATGCACATCATAGGTTTAGCAAATCTTTTATACAGAAATTGTGAGAGTATAGAGAAAACTCCTACGCATCTCCTTGCCGAGTCCCCAGCAGTTCTGTTAGAAAAACCCAAACCAAACAAATTAACTCTAGGTCAGATTGCAGACTTTGTTGCAACTACAACTTCGGTGATTAATAATTTTGAATTAGAAATCTAATGAAAAAGTTATTACAATTAGAAATTAGCAAATCAAAGTTTATTACTGTGACCTTGACTAGGTACTTGATGATGTTTTTCCACAGTTCTAGATGTTTTATAGTCGCAATTAGTGAACACAGTTATACATTATACTAAGTAGTAGTACACTATAGGTAGTATGTATTTTACTGAAAATCTGACGATACTGTTTCACACAATAAAAGCGTTTGTAATGTCAGGTCGAAAGAAAGAGATTAAAATAGAATAGATAAGTAAGAAATGAACACTTCAGGGCATGAAATAGGATAGAGTGATAAAATCGAATTTGAACTGACTGCTGGATATAGTAAAAGTCGAGTTCATAAATGCATTGGACATTCGTTATTGCCCGAAAAATCTTCAGTAAGATACGAGTGCGAGTACGCTGAACAACGTGATTGGAGTAACGGAAGATATTGTATTAACGTATATCAATAGTTTGTCCAACAAATTTATCCCGAGTTCGTTATTTTCGAAGTGATCAATGATAAAGATTTGTTTAGCAATTAGAGCAATCATTGATGTCCCCACGTTCGTTTTCTTTTATAAGAATGTTTAAGAAAACTCAGGTTTTTGTCATTTCTAGATTTTATAAAGTTGTTGCTTTTTTGAAAACACGAAATAAACACCATGTTCGCAAGAGTACTAAAGTTCTGAGGAAAGAGTAAATGTAAAATGAAAAAAAATTATTACCATTTTTGGTATATTTGGTTGTTCTAGGTGCGATGAGCTTCTATCCCTCACTTTAAATCACGTGGAGAAGCTGAACAAATATTAGTTGTATGTAAATGTTGGCGTATCGATTGCTTTTAACGTACCGGAATGAAAAATGTGTCGCCCTAAATACAGGTCAGAATACTGTTAGCACAATATCTAAGAAAATTGCTGAATATTTGAGATGACAAGACCCTGCACAGGTCACTCATTTAGACAGAGTGAAGCAACGATGTGGCTGATGGGGGTGGCGATACTTTAATTCTAAAACGTGCAGGAGAATGTAAGACAATACAAATTGCAGAGAGCTACGTGGATGACTCAATTAATAACATGGAAACAACATGGAAATATCAAAAAAAATATTTGCAATTAAAGAATTTGTGCCATCTAATTCTACAGAGTATACACATGCAATACAATAAGACACAATTATCAAATGTTAACAACAATTAAATAACTGTTAAAGACTTTGACTGTCATTTCAAATTATAATAATGTAAAATATATGAGCACAGATATAGATAGCTAGCAAGTTGAGATATATTTTCAAGGCGAATTTTACAAGTTTGTTTGTGAAGTATAAGTCAAATATAAAGCAACTAGTGGAGGTACAAAACCAGAAGAGCAAATAATCTTTTGAAAATTATAATGAAAATCGAAGCACGAAAAATCAAGGATAAAATGAAAGCCAATTGAAAACGAAGAGCCAAGCCAGGAAAGACTACCTATAGAAAAGCAGTAACCACATCGTACATTTTTGCGATATGCACCTTACCAATAATGAGAGAATAACTTAACGTAACAAAACGTATAGTCTAGTACGAGTAAAGGAAGTAACATACATTTACGTAGTATATTGTTATTATTTCAACCATATTTACATATTATTGAACTGAAATGCAATATCATATCACAGCTATGACAACTATCGTTGTCAGAATTTCTATTAACTACTTGAGCTGCCTTCATTGGTGCTTCACATTATACTACGCCAATGCACAATATACACACATCCAATATAGAAAGGTCATCTCATCATCGTAATCATCATCTTCATCTCCTCATACAGATAATCATAATGATCATTGTGTACTCGCACGTCTCGAACCAGCCAGCTAAGCTATTCTTGACCTTGACTCTACATATTTCATAAAACGCCCTCGAAAAGTATGCGAATTCCCTTCGGAATGGTACGGAAAAAAACACGCCGACATTCTCGGGCTATTAATAATAACATACGTTTGTCACACTCTCGCCGGCCGCTAGAAGGAGACAACCGTACAAAGCCAATCGACCAGTGGACAGAGAAAAACCGAGCATTCCCATGCGATGCGGCGCACTGCCGAGGTCCGACCCGATTTGTTCGAGGCGCGCTGGAACGCAAGATTTTCTCTCGGACTCATGCCGTGAATTATCGCTCTGTTATTTATACTATTTTAATTAGTTATAATTAATTGGAGATGTGAGGTTGTTATTATAAAAGATGGGTGAATAAAAATGTATATCGGATAAGAAAATCTGAAAGCAAATTCATTTTGTCCTTTTTAACTTCAAGAATTAATTTATCCAATCAAGGTTTTAGCATAATTTTTTGTTAATCTTTCTGACTTTACTTCTATGCTATTAATCTTTCTAAAGATATTAGCGATTTACAGTTCCAGCGATGCTCCCTTTACAAGTCAGATATTTGACTTCCAAACAAATATTATACCATGGAGTTGCGATACTGTGAACTCCGGGTAACGTAAAATTTGAAATAACGTGAACAATCATTCTGATAACACGGAGCACTATACAACATGAATACATATTCCTCGCGGCGGTTTTCTCTCCGACTTTCCTCATAAATAACTAGATATTGATTGATTCATCAGCATATGATAGAATAGTAGTGCAAGTGTAACAAGTTTCTAAAAAAATATAGTGTATAGTGTACCAAATTCCAGGATATGTAAATCAAAGAAGAATCAATTTTATATGGAGGAGCTTCAACGCTAACTTAATACTTAACTAAACATTTTCTATATCACACGTTCTGTCACTGCCAAGTCCTTAACGCTATTTTAAGCTGAGCTGCGGCCCTGTAAACTATGCCTCAATTGCTTCAGTTTTATGTTACAGAACTTCATCAGAAAATGCGCCGAGTATACGGACAAAACTGTAAAGATTGTCAAACCAATGTGTATGATGAAGGGGTCAAGGACGCAAGTCTGTCACTATAGACAACGGACTTTCGAGGTCTATAGTTCATCGTAACGGAACACTTAAGCAAAAAACAACTTTCTGCTCGCTGGGTCCTAAAGATGTTGACTGACAACCATAAAAGTCACCGCATAGCTTCAGCTTTGACGTTGCTTACCTCTTATGACGCTAAAGAAGATTTTTTGTGATAGGAGATGAGACTTGGGTTTAGATAAAATGCACTCAAATAAAATTAAAAAAAAACAACAATGGTTGTACAGAAAATCACCAAACAAACCAAAAAAGTTCAAACAAACTTTCAGCCGCCCAAAAATGATAACTACCATCTTTTGGAACCACAAAGATGTGTTCCTTGTAGAGTTCATGCTACTGGGGACTACGACTACTGCAGCTGTTTATTGCGAAACTACACAACGTCTGTGAAAGCCCATCAAAACAGAAAAATATATAGTCTCGACCTAGCGCCGATTGACTGTTATGTTTTTCCTCAACTGGAGAAATAATTACGAAGGCAGCGCTTCCAAACTAACGAAAAGCTTCAGGACAACGTCTAAACTCATTTTAATTAATTAGCGACTACATTTTATGAAGAGAGTAGTGGAAATCTCGTCCACTGGTACGACAAATGGCTTAATATACATATGTATACGGTGTGAGAAAGTAATCATAAGGGTGCATAATTTTTAACATTAAAATCATTAGGTATATCATAAATCAAAAATTTTCTCCCGCCTTTCCTCTTATACGGACCATCGGAGATTGTGTTTGTGTGTGGGTTTATACCAGCAAAAAGGCGTTTCACATTTCACGGAAAGCATCAGAACCTTATTGAATAATTTCGCAAAGATTGGTGGTAACAGATCTTCCATCCACGAATCTACTTTCATGAGGCATCATACAACGATTAAGTAAAAGAAGGTTTGATTCCTAGGTGGTATTTCACTACCATAGGACGCTCGCGAAATTGGTGAAACATCAAAGTCAAGTCTGTGTCAAGTCTCACTTTCTGGAATCAGAAGTAATGAAATGGCTAACAAGCTAACAATATCTGCCAGCGAAGGACCATTCACATGTCCAGAACAGACGTGTGGGAGTTCTGATGGCAGCATCAAAGCCTTTGTCATATCAGAACTCCGTGCCTAGGCAATGCTCCTACTGGAATGCGCTAGCCGGCGTAAGACACTGTAAAACTCTTAGGATCCGCCCACATGGGAAAAGACTGGGCAAGGCAGTCTTTATAAGCAGAGACAGACTCAGGTTACTCATAGCGATCTTCACAACACATGCATCGCATGGGCATAGTAAACTCTCCCCTGTCTAGAAACTGTGCGATTGCGGAGAAAACTCCAGTCCTTCTTCTTGCTGACTACTCAACAGCTGACAGGGAGAGCCGGAGATACTTTTAGGTTGATCGATTAGACAATCCCGGAGTAAGTAAATTAACTCTTGATAGGTTGCGGACTTTTTTGTTCGGGTGTAACCTGACTGAAACGACTAAAACGGCATGGGGCACAATAGGTTTATCCTCTGTCTGAACTTGCCTTTCTGGGTTGTCCCACCCGTGCAGTCGAAACAAAGGAAAAAAATATGCAATCCTACAATAACACTGTTCAAATATTTTAAATAAAATAGCTTGCCTATATTCAATTAGTTACCAAATTCCAAAATAAGTGTCATCCTGGCAATCTTGCATACCTATATGCCGGGAAGAAAACAGAGTTCTTTGCTGCATATACAATACAAATATAGATAATGAGATACTACTTAAACAAAACTAGAAGCAACAATAGAAATGTATATTCTTGGTTATATTTGGCAAGTGAAGTCTTGAACTCACAGACCTATTGTTCCTGGCAGCCAGTGAAACTCCTCGACCTCGCAATCTTCCAGTCTCTCCAAGTGGATCCCAGTACCAAATAGGTAGCAGCAAAATATTGTGTACATCATTATACAACCATTTGTTATTATTGTAGCTATACTGGAATGGAAATGTCTGTTTTTTGCAAAACTTAGACTTTCAATATGACACTGATGGGCTGTTCCAATGAGTACCAACATTATGCTATATTCAAAACATCGGAACTATAAAATTAGTACTCCCTTTCCTCAAACTGTTAACATTTAGTTACTTGTTATCTCACTCTTACCTACCGCTTATATTTACTTTTAATAGAGAAGAATGTATTCCAATTCTTTGGATAATTAATAATTGGTTGTAGGTACATCAAATTTATAGCAGATACGCCGTATTAAAACTAACTGCTGCTACAGCATTAATAAAGTCAACATAAAAAATGTGAGTGTGAAATGTTTGGATAGTAAGTCTGCGTGAATTTTGAACTTAACAACTCTTGATCATCGTCAGTACAATAATATAATAAATATACGTAATAACATAATAAATTTATACAAAAATACAAAATCTATTAATTACAAAAACAACTATAACAGCGCCATCTATAAATTTCCCCTTGTAACATGTAAAATGCGAATTACTGAAATAGCAAAGTTAATATATTTCATTTCGCCAAAACGTATAAAAACATAATAATCGCATGGTGGTTCTTCCGAAGTTCTTGGGTCTCCCACCACGGGTATATATCCTAAAATATTATAGATATAACCAACCTCCACATTTCCAAGTTAATTATATCGAGCGTAGCTGTAATAATAGAGTAGGCCTTGCCGTGTTTTGGCACTTACGGGTCCGAATCGAGATTCGTTCACGGCTTTAGGAAGGAATATAGTGGACCGGTGTTTTGATTACAGGCCGCCTGATGGCTTCATTAGGCGTCTAACTTGCCTCCACCGATACACGATTCCCCGACTGGTGAATTTAGTACTTTCATATTTTGGACTCCTATTCAAGCGGTAAAGGCCTAAAATACACCTTGGAATCACGTAAATGCAGGTTTTGCGATTTTAAAATTCTTACCATCTTTTGCTTTGGTGTTTATCGACACAACAATTCAGGTTATTTATACAATATTCAAGGTTTAGTATATATTTTTTATTCGTATCTTTCCACACGATAATTTTAAATCACTCTTACGATGACTAGAATAGAGATAATGAAAAAAATTGATGATATATATAAAATGAAAGTCTCCTTACTGACCACAAATAAATTACTCAATTACTTTGGTTTACGCTACAAATCTGTTAGTAAGATACTTGCTACATGTATTCGGCAAGCGACTCTTTCAATATGTGTAGATATATTTCAGATTGCTGTCGACCAATAGAATTCATTTGCAGTGTAAGTATTTAATATAATGTAGCGATCTGTGAGTTATTTGTAAACATGGCATATTTATACCAAATACATAGAGGTAGATATTTCGAGCATTATCAGGTTTGAGATCGGCCAGCCAGCCGTATGTATAATAGCAACCTTGAATTGCAAACTAGAATACAGTCGCGTCGTGTATAAATATTCCATGGTCGGTGAGCTCGATTAACAATCCCGTGTAGATATCTTTTTATTATAATTTAAACTAAATGCAAAATTGCAGGCGTATTTTAATAAAAAGGGTATAACTAAGAAGAAAGCTATTTGGCAATTTTCAAGATAGTTTGAATTGCTTTTGGATTTTGCTACTTCTTAAACGTGTTTATATTTAATTTGTTAACAAATGCCGACAATTTCGCAAAAATAATTATTAATATTTTAATTTTGTGTCACTACATTTCATCTCTACCGAATCATTAAACAATGCGTTTTCGCGCAATGAAGACGACCCTCATTTAAAGAAAATGTAAGTACTTTTATCTGATATCAAACTTCCTACACCCAATTCTTATGGTTGATGAGATAAGTAAAAGTAAATTTTGAAAATCATTATTTTAATAACCACAAACTCGATGAAAACAGTATAGCGGTGTATCATCTTGCAACCACATGTACGCCTCATATTGAAATTGGCATTTTCATTCATGATTGGGTTTTTGAAATTCTGTTTGGAAAATGCGACTTGTTTAAACGTGTTTCGATATCGTTATTTTGTTAACAAATGCCAAGAATTTCGCGAAAAAATTTTTCATCCGTAGTACCTATTTTAATTTTGTCACTATATTCTCATGCAGGCTCATGCATTTTAGCGCCACGAAGAATATAATAATCATTTTACTACAACACCCTGTATATCAAACTTATTACATGCAACTTTTTCAAATTTTGTTATCATAGATCTCCACAAATTAGTACTCGCCTCTGTCCCAAATTATGGTATACATCCCACTAAAATTAATGGATTAAGAAAAGTTTGGGCAATTAACGAGTTTCTATGCATTTAATATAATCTACATGCGGTGTTTGTAACGAAGTATAAGGCGGCTATGTTTAAAAACAGTTCAGTTGTTGCGCATGCGTTAGTTAAAAATGACAGTTTGCTAAAAAATACCAAGATATCCGTTATGTCAAAACAATCGAAGATATTTTACACAAAATGTACAAAAGAGAGAGAGTAAAATCGAAGCAATTAACGTATGAACAGCGTAATGGAATTTTACAGTTCTTGTTACAACACAAAACCGACAACAAATTGAAGCGCGTAATTATTGGTCAAGCTGCAATGAAGTTTGATGTTTCCCGACTAACTGCTACGTGTATTTGGAATAGGGCGAGGAACAGTACAACGAAGGACATATTTTTGCCGATGTGGCTTCCAGGAAAAGGAATTGTGGCCGAAAGCGTAAGATTTGCTTGACAAATTTGGAAAACTTCAAAGAAATTCCACTTAATCGTCGTGACTCAATTCAGAGTTTGTCGTTTCCAAAAACGACCGTTTTTCCCATTTTCAAAGAAGGACGACACTTAAACAGAATATCATCAACCGTGATGCCACTACTGACGGAATATAACGAAAGAACGAGACTAGAGTTCTGTTTGTCGGAAGTTAAACCAAATCGACGTTTTGAGGACATGTACGACTACGTACATATAGACGAAAAGTGGTTTTACTTATTGCAAGTTAAAAGGTCATACTACATCATGCTGGAGAAGCAGAACCAAAAAGGTACTGTAAGAACAACCGCTTCATAACTAAAGTTATGTTTATGGCTGCAGTTGCCAGGGCACGCTATGATAGTGCCAGAAAACAATGTTTTAACGGCAAAAGAGGACCCTGGCCTTTTATTTAAAAAGAACCTGCAAAAAGAACCAGCAAGAATCGGGGAAGAGGAACAATGGTGACCAAAAACATCGAATCTATTTAACAGAGCATAATGCAAAACAATGATTATCGATAACCTTTTACCAGCCATTAGATCCAAATTTCCAAAAGCGCATAAAGCCAAGATAATTTACGTTCAGCAAGATAACGTAAAACCGCATTCTTGTGACAACGATGCAGAATTGCTTGTAGAAGGATTAAGATATGGATGGTGTATTAAATTCAAGTCACAGCCACCGAATAGTCCTGATTTGAATGTTTTAAATCTTGGTTTTTTCAATGCTATTCAGTCTTTGCGGCACCAAGCATCGCCAAAACCCATGGATGAATTAATAGCTTGCGTTGAAAATACCTTTGACACATTAACTAAAAAAAAATAGATAATGTATTCTTGATCTACAAAAATGCATGGAGTCAACCATGTTGGCTTTTCAAAGTTTTGTAGGTATACTATAATTTGGGACAAATAGAAAAGAGAAATGTATACCATATTTTGGGACAGAGGGAGATTTGTTCGACAAATGACCTTTGCAATCGCGAACAAAGCAAGCTAACTTCTGTCTGTCAACGAATTAACACCTTAGAACTGTGTTTATAACAACATCAGAAAAATTAGATATAGAGACTGATATCAGATAAAGGTGCTTACATTTCTGTGCAAGAAAATGGTATTATATATAGGCTATTCCATTAAGAAGATGTTCTTTATAATATATCACGCTGTATAATAATCCAGTTGAAATAAAATGCAGTGACACAAAATTAAAATACTAGTAATTCTTTCTGTATAATTATCGAATTTGTTAGCAAACTAAGCTACTTTAAACGAGCTTTGCTACTTACTACTACATCTCTAAGCTACGTAGAGTTTCCAGGGAGAAAGTATACGTCCATAAGGATTCTCAAAACATCGCATTAGTCAATAACTCATATGTTATTGTTTGAAATCAATAATCACATATTTTCCACCTTTTACATTAAGATATACGGTATAAGATAAACAAACACACGTGTAATTCGAACCCTAAATCACGAATTGTTTGCATGGCAACATGCAATTTCTGTGCAGGGGCATTGTCCTGCAAAAACGAAACACCTTTGGAACACTTTCTGCGTCTTCCTTCCACAATTTTTACTCATAGAATGATCAGTAACGTCGAATAATAATTGCCAGTTATTATTTCACCCTTATCCAGAAAATCAATCGCGATTACTGCGTGGCAATCCCAAAAACTGAAGCAAGAACTTTTCCAACAGATTTTTGAACAGGTAACTTCTTTGGCCTTGGAGAACCGGAGTGTCTACATTCCATCGATCGTCGCTTTATTACTGTCGCGGAAATGTACCCAAGTTTCATCCATAGTGACAATATGGCTCAAAAAGTCTACATCATTTTCGAACACCCTTGCACGCCTCTGGTCAACATTTTGACCAGACATTTGGGGATCTATTTTGCGAAAATTCTTCTCATGTACAAATCGACGTGAACTATGTGATAAACGCGTTTATATGAAATATTCAGTGCCTCGGATATTCGTCTTAACCCAATTCGATGATCTGAAAAAATCATGTAATGAAAGAAATTGGCTTTTCCGATCGGTGTTCATCTTAAAGATAATCTTAAAGACCACAAGAATCAGCTGAAGACTAGCATTCAAAATAGTATCTAATATTAGGTATCAATAAACATATATTTAATATAATTTTATATTTATAATAATCATAATATCGCTATGCATATAATCCATTTAAATGGATGTTCGTCGAACATGTTTTCCAGGAAGCTCTCCTTGATTTAGCAAGGTCTAGGTCTAAATTGTCAGAAATAGAAAGTTATTCAGTTCATACACTAATGACATTGTACATAATATTATTAAATGTATTAATAAATTAGTCATTGTCAAATGTGCAGATATGTGTAGATAGTCAATTATGAAAATTTTAACACATAATTTTTTATACACAATAAACTTTACTGTCTATAATTTTAAAGCTGAACTCTTTGGCTACAGCTAATCAAATAATCAGTTTTGTCCGCAATACCTTCTAAGGTATGTTAAGAATTCTTAAACCTTTTTTCGGTTGCGAACATACTTTCTGTGCATTTTCAAGAAAATATACATAAAACTTCATTTTCGTGTAAACTGCACTAACCTGCGCAGTACCACGACTGAAGTGTTTGCTAATGATGGACAATTTGTTTAGCTAACAGAAAAAACCTCAACAGACGTCAATTTCGTTTCAGTTTAAACAGATCTGTAAATATACAGCATCAGCCTACTGCATTTTTATTTAGTTGAAGATGTTACGAAAATAAATTGACTATTACCTACACGGTTGTTGTTGAGGCACGTTTTTTGCAAATCCTTCATCGTGTAGTAACGTGTTCTGTGCTGCGCATGTTAGAATAAAATAAACAACCAATCCAAAACATTATTTACAAATACTATTAATGTCTAGCGACAGAACAAGTTTATATTCTATTTTTCGTATTATTTGAACGCTGCGTTTACAAAACTTCATCAATGAATGTACATTCACAAGAACTCTATTAGAACTGGCACTTTGTTTTTTTATTTGGTTACTCATTGCCTCATATACCTCACCAATATTTTTGTGTTTTACGTATAGTGCCACCAATCTTTTACACACAGCTAATAATCTACACCAAAAATTCATAATTTTAAAATCAAGTAAATAATAAAAAGCACTATTGAATATAGTATCGTGAGCCAGATTTTTGAGTTCATTATTTTTAGTAACATCAGTTATTACATTGAGAATTAGCATTAACAACAATAAAAGTAAACTTTGTCTTAGACTGGTAAACCAAAATCCAAGACGTCAGGCACTACTCAGTATTCTACCACTAATTTGAAGCCAGACTTGTTGAATGTCATCTCTTCAAAATATATTAATTTGTGATCGCTTCTTGTATAACTTTGAACAAATTTCCATGTTATTCATCTGTGTCTCTGTATTAAAGGACTTTTTTTTAACCCATGATTGTTGAGTTGTGGAACTGCTTGAAATTTATCAAGCACGATTTTACAATGAACTCAATTGATAGTAAATACCAGGAGATATTCCAATTATTGTATATCGATTATTACCCCCACTTAATTGCATATTATAAAATATAACTTGATATTAAACTTATTACAACACAAAACTAATAGAAGCAATTCTTTACTGTAAAACTGTAGTAAAGAAGACTACTTGTTCATTTCAAGCTTCCTCAAATGAGACAAGGAATATAGCAAGTCATCTTATAATTTGCGAGTATTTATGTAAAAATAACATTAGATATTAGCGAAACATAGTTATAAGTAATTATTTGTGGAACTGTACGTCATCATTCTTTTTAATAATATAATCTATCGCTCGCTTAATAATCTTATTAAGGTGAATTAGTGCTGTATTACAAGCAACAAAAAAAGAAAGAAAAATGCGGCGTGCAGCGTCAGAAGCGAAGAAAATAAAGAGGAGAGTGTGGTTCCCACGCGATCAGCTATGCTTCTAAAAGCTGCGGACCCACGAACAATGGAACTTTTGACATGTCCACGCCCGAAATTCCCGATTGTCCATTAGCGGACCGTGTCAGTTCCTCGACTGTTAATAAATTACTTGCAATTTCGCCCAGATAATTGTCTGTGAGAAGGTTCCTTCTTGCTTTGACATTCGTAACGCACTTCATAAAACTCCAGTCGAATTATCGTTCGCATAAATAAAGGACAAATAGATACATCTAAAAAAAAGACCTACTTAAGTTATCTAATCTTATGTATATTTTTATAAGGGATTTGTGAAACTAATATATTTGTTTTAATATCTTAAAATAAAAAATACAGTACTTACAAGCTTATTTGACCAATTCAAAAAAATTTATGTTATCAGAACTCCTACATATGCAATTATTTTAATTATTAATTTCGTCCGATTTAACGTTTCAAGTTTGTAGCAATTACATTGCCAATAAATAACAGATGAACCCAAATTCTTGAGTTCATTGTTCAATTAGTCGGTCGCTCTTAATGAAACTACAAACCGAAAACATCACAAGCGCCTACCCAGCGAGATTCTGAAAGTTATCTATTCTACCGCTACCTCAAGATACAAATGTACATAAAATCTACATACAGTAATACATTACAATTTTCTTGGAACGTTGCTAATGACTATTTTAACCGATTTTAGCAATCAAACCGAGATAGTGCTATTAAAACCAAAACGATACAGATAACATTATGCGGAAAGATATGAATATCGGTTACTCTACAAGCAGGATACACCTGCATCAATTAATTGAGGCAACGAGAAAATTATCTCCTTTAAAATATAAACGAAAATAGTGACACTTAGTAATAAAAATTTAACTCAATTCACATTAATTAATGTACCATCTTTGGCAAATTTAATGCGAATTTTTCAGCAAGGAATTTACATTTACTAAATAAAGGCTATACTTTGAAGCAAATTTAATTTCTCTAAAAGAGAATACTGCTTTGATGAACTTCTTTAGAGTAATTAAATTCGCTTTAAGGCAAAGCCTTTATTTACAAAATCACAATTACCCGATAAACAAAATCGCATTTAATTTGCCAAAGATGGTACATAACGTAAGATTACTAATACGATTCACTGTAATAGCTGATAACTTATTAATTATTATCTGTAGATTAATTATCACTTTTAACAATATATAGTATCAAAATTTGAAATGTTGATACTATATTGTCCCCTGTTCAGGAATGTAGTATACGGTAAAACGAGGTGACTTTGTGACACCTAGGTGACTTTGTGACAGCACCACACTCCTTTGAAAAAGTCATTCTTACATCTCTGTTTATTATGTTATTGTAGCAACCTCTTGCACACGCATCGGTAAACGGTTGAAACAGTGTCACATATTGTATCTCGCGGTCGTTCTGCAGTTTTTGTGCAACACACATATTTTGTATGGTAGATAAGCAATTTTTACTTTATCAGAAAATTGCAATACTTTGTCTGCTGTAACTTGAACCGTTTGTTTTATCTATTTTTGCAAATGATAGTGTGATAATATGATCTATTAAGAAGCAGTAAGTGCCATCACCTCTCTGTTCTTCTTAAAAATAAAGTACTTATGCTCTGCGAAATGAAATGTCAACAAACATCGAGGTGAAATCGTGATACTTTTTGGTGCTAATATGGGAGTGAGATTTTTAATGTAATTATTCGGTGCATATTTTAGAAATGCCACGGAAGTATAAAGGGCTACCGGGGAGCCCCTACAAAAACTAAACATCTGAATCATTAGAAAAAAAGCTTTAAGTGAAATTAGAAAAAAAGTTACCCTCCGAGGAGCACAAGAAAAGGAAGATACTTAGAAGTAATAAAGATCTGTCCTATATGCTTCATAATTTCGATTTTGCTTAGGTATGGAATACATCAGAATACTTTGTATTTAAAACTGAATTTACGTTGTTTTCTTACATTTTCTATAAATACATTGTGCGAAAACAATAACTTTTATTATTTGGGTTGACTTTGTAACATACTGATGATTCAGTTAGGAGGTGATTTTGTAACAAATTTGGAGCCTGGCATACATTTACGTGGTTATAATGATCCAAAAGCTCCTCACAGAAAGGTGACATTGTGTTCTAGTGAAAGCCCAATGCTGTCACAAAGTCAGCCCGAGTGTTGGGGTGAATGTGTGACAAGTATACATCAAAATTTTGGCTAAACTACTATTAAAATTGTGTGGAAGGTTTCGTTGTCGTAGCGGCCTAACAGTGAGCTTTTTGACGAGTTAAAAACACATTTTAGCTTTCGGTAACTTTATTTTACCTTCGTCAGAAAAACTTGTAAAATATTACATGTTCAGTTCTATTTCATTGTCTGTTTGTGAAATAGAACTGAACATGTAATATTTTATGAATACCTATAGGTAGAAATAACGGAAATTTCTACTTCTATTAATGTTATGCCACGGAATGGTATTTTGAATTTGTCTTGCACACCTATCGTACCTCGTCATAAGTTTTTGTTTGAAAGAAAAAATCTTTTATTCATCCCTACAAAAGTAGACAATCAAGTCGGGTGACGGGTCTCGTTAGCCAGGAAAAGGGAGTTTCCCTTCTAATTTATCGGTTTGGATATATTTCATCCCAATATCGCCAAACATTAATTGAAAAATGTGCTGCGCATCTTTCCATTTTCCAATACAACTGGTAACTTGTTGCGAAGGAATAGTGGTTATTTACTTTTATTTTTATATTTATTCTAGCTTTGTCCACCAGATCGACGCACTTATGTTTTGTTTTTCTTATTTCGACTGGATATAAATAGACGATTGGCGTTTGCTATATTATACAGGTGCCCAACCAAATTGTCCCCATTTTACATACCATAGCCATTATTGCTTTAAATTAGTATCACTTCAAGTAAGAATGCAATTACGTCATTAATATTTTCACTGACGTAATTGTATATCTAATTACACTCGTGTGATACCAACCCAAAATATGTGGTTTTTAGAATCACTGAGTTTAGGTTAGTTAACCTGTGTGCTATTTGGTTACAACCCTTGGTTTTCATCTCTTTGTATTTTAGCATCTTTTCGCTCGGTGTTATTGTTAGAAAAATCCATCTGCTCTTCCACATTCAACCGACTTTGATAGCATTTGTCCGCCATGGAAATCCGTGACCTTGCAGTTCTGTTATCGGGTTGTACGAAAAATTATTTAGATTTTTGTTAATCTTTTATACTAAGAGCTACTGTCCACTGAGGCGTCATTTGACAAATGCATGCAAACTACAAAGGACGACAGGCGTAATTTGCACCTTAATCTGCATATGTCCATGCAAGCCTCAGACAATCGTCATGCAAACTACCAAACTACCAAACGGTTTATTTCTAGCTGGACAATAGAGCTAATTCTACGCTTACATTTACCTAGCTTATTCCTTCGAGTTGTTGATGTTGCTAGTACAGGACGAGCAACCGAATGTGGTCACCACGTGACCGCAAACGTCGCAGAAAAAGTGTATTTGTTTGTACTGTTTACTATCCTGCTTATTGTTTATCATATGTGATCATAATATGTACCTACCTTCAAAAACTTTCCTGATGAAAGTAGGTTGTTTTATTAAATTTCTTTCCAAGATTGAGAGTATTTACTATATAAAAATTTTGACAACTGTTGACTGTTTAAATTAAGAAAATTTCCATTTGATTGTTTATTCTTTTATTAAAATGTTAGAGTTACAACACAAAAAGTTAATAATTGAAAGTTATTTTAGAACTGGACAAAACTTAGATAATGGAGAATAGGTTTATTCCATTAATCAGTGTTTGCAGGATTTCCGACAACGGTTTCCCAATCTACCGATTACGTATGCACAGCTGCTAAGTCATGTTCATGGTTGCATAGATAAATTTCAGGAAACAGGTTCAGTAACTCGTAAACCTGGTGGCGGAGCACCTAAAAAATGAACGGCAGCTTGCATAGAGGATATTCGACAAATAATGAACAACTCACCTAAAAAGTCTATTGCAAAACTGTTGCAACAAGTTCAGTTGTCAGTTGGAACATGCCGCACAATTTTAAAAAAGGATTTAAAACTGTATCCATATAAGATTCAAGCAGTTCATGAACTTACCCAGGTAGATTTTGGTACAAGAACGCAGTATTGTCAGTGGTTCTTAGATAACGTAGATAATGACAACAAATGCTACTTTTCCGAGGCTTGGGTTCCATCTTCCTGATTATTTAAATAAACAAAATATGAGAATTTGGTGTGCAGAACATCCTCATGAATTCGTATAATCTCCACTACAACCACAAAAAATAGGTATCTGGGTAGCGGTTTCAAGGAGACGGATTATCGGGCGTATATTTTTTAATGTAACCGTAACTACTGAAGTATATCAAAACCAATTATTACAGCCTTTTATTAACGAACTTCATGATGACGAGCTGACAGAAGGATTTTTTCAACAAGACAATCCACCGGCACACACATCTCGATACACAATTGCTTTCTTGGCACAAGTTTTCGATGCCAGAATTATTAATTTTCCAGCAAGATCACCCGATCTGACAATTTTAGATTATTGTATGTATCTTTCCATATTTGAAGAATACCATTTTTAAGACCAGACATCATACAATCGCAGAACTTCGCGTAGAGTTCGTCTCTGTCTTCAAAATAATGAACAACACTTTCAGCATCATCTTTAGTAGTATTATAACTTTTTAATTTAACTTATATAATAAACATTTTCCCTAGAGTAAAGTAAGTTTTATATATCGCGGTGACATACGAACCAACGAACTGTCAAAGTGACGTATCATGGCCATCTCTAATCAGGAAAGTTTTTGAAGGCATGGTATGTATATATTTATATGTTTACGTTTTGTCATCTGACGCGTGTTTGAAAGCGCTAGTTTTTACGTTTCCTACGATTTTCTTGTAAGTTTGCGCCTGTAATTTTTTGTAAATATAGTATTTATTGCATAGTAACTGCCTTTTTAAAGACTACTGAACGGAACGTTCAATATTTACCTACATATATAGTGAAAATGATATTCACGGAAGAATAAGACAGGTTCATAATAATGGCGCATTTTCGAAGTGCTACACAGTCACAACACGGATCTTGCTCATACTCTCTATAGTCCTGCATTGGACAATTTACATTGGAATATTCAAATGAGAACGTTGAATATGATCGATTTGCTCGACATCGTAACAGGCTGGTACAGCGATTTATGGAGACTGCTAGTGTTGCAAAGCGTAAAGCAGTTGGCGCACCACGACTGTTAACTGAGGAAGCAGTAAATGACATTTCTAAGCGTATCCCAATAAATCTGTTAGAAAATTATCTCCTCAAACAGGTATGCACTTCCTAAATAATTAAAAACATATGTATTTAAATTTCTATCTTACCGGAATATCATATGGAAACTGTCGCACAGCCTTAAAGAAACATTTGCATATGTTACCACATAAAGTTACAGTGCATCAACAGTTGTTTCTTCGGGATTTCGAACAAAGGCGAAATTATTGCTTTTAGTTTAATGAATATTTAAATGAAGACCAATTAAACATAACTTTCTTCTCCGATGAAGCATGGTTTCATCTTTCGGGTTATATAAATAGCCAAATTATCGCACGTGGCTATTGAAAACCCACACGTTTACAAAGAGACGATATTGCATCCTATTAAAACTGGTGTGTGGATTGCAATGTCACGTAGACGCATTATGACACCAATATTTTTTGACTATATGGTTAATACTGCTCGTTATAGACATAATATTTTAGAACCGTTCATTAATGAACTCCATGATGATGAACTCCAGCATGGGTATTTACAACAAGATGGTGCTACCCAACATTCAGCTGATGCTACAATAACATACCTTGAGGAATATTTTACCGATCGATTAATAAGCAGAGGACGTTGGCCAGCGCATTCCCCGGATCTGACACCGTTAGAGTTTTTCTTGTTTGGTCATCTAAAGAATATAGTGTTCCAAAACCATCTCCATACTCTTACGAGCTGAAAAAATGCTATCATTGCAGCGGTAAATAATGTCAACAAAGAAGTTTAAAACGTGTTTCACAATATGCAATGAAGAGACAATTTATGTTTGCAAAATGATAGTGGTCATTTTGAACATGTATTGTAGATGAAATTATCATTTATTCTATTATACGTTTATTTATATTCTCTAAAAACATCTTAATAAAAATATTTACCAAAGTATATTTGTTTTAAATGTGATCTAAAAAGAAATTTATCCTTAAAAGTAAAAAATATATATGACATCTTTTGTTTTAAGGTTAAGTTATAAAACTATCTGTCACCTCAGTAAACTGACATATCTTGTACTACCAACCTACCAATGTTGTCATCTTAAAATTTAAGGTCACCTGGTGGTCACATCCGGTTGCTCGCCCTGTTTTATTTGGTTATCTATTATGTTTTCTACTTTATCATAACTTTTCTTTGTTTGATATTTCTCGTAGTAAAGCGAGCTTAAGTTTTCCCTTTCAATTTTCCCTCGTCCTTCTTTGATTTTTGTAATTATTGAAACAAAATCGTGCATTCTAAGTTTGTAACTCAACAAATGCAAAGCTGCACGTCCACTACCAAGAGACCTACAACATATTGCCAGTACTTCTCAGCAAGTGATTTAATCTATAGTGTAAATTGTAATTTTCACAAAGTTACTCTTGCTTTCCAGCAGTTTTGCAAAGTTTTATCGATAGCGCGAATACATATATTTCAAATAACAGGAAAGGTGAACTAATCAAAACAATAAGCTTTGTATTACTATTGAGATAGGTGTCGTTTCTGAACTTTGGGAAGTAAACAAAAAAAAGACTATCGTAATAAAATCAAGAAACAAAAACTATTAAAAAATATTTCTAGCTGGTTCTAGGTATTAGTGGCAATGAAGTAACAAGTATAATGGATAATTTACGCATTTAACATGATGAGCCGACGTTTCACTTCACAAAACTCACTATATGCTTTACATTCAAATTGTTTCTTGTAGCATTATAAATATGCACTACGAAGTGAGTTTTACGGTTTGTTCTTTGTGTACATAAACGCATTGTTTTCTTTCTTTGTTTTATTATATATTATATTAGAATTTAATTATCTTCCGCCTCAATCATAGTGGCTGGAATAAAAACGAACTAGTCGACGAACCCATTGTCAAAATCATGATTACAACATATTCTGTCCTTATGTAAACTCTCTCCAAATATTGTTAACTTCATGCATTTTTCTGTCTATCTTTCCGTTTTTTACTTACTCTAATTCTGACTTCGAAGGTAGTAGAGTATATTAGCTGTCTCTCTAACCAAGTAAAGAAAGGTTGGTTACAATTATTTCAGGCAAATTTACATTTTCGCATCTGGCCCCGTTTACCTTTTAAGAATTTTATTTTGGGCTACACATGTAATACCGAACCGGTAATAATTTATTAAACATGTGTATTGCAGCATACCTTTCGAGATATTCCAAATGTTAAATAAATTAAAGGGCGTAGCCGGGTAAGTATGGGTTGCCGGCGTTGCCGGCCCCCGGCGATTTTTGGCTGAAAATTAAGGCATATATTTGACCCCTAAAAGTCGCCTACAGCCAAATTTTCAGCTCTGAATATTGAACGGCCTTCGAGTAAAAAATTAAAAACCAAAATTTTTTTTTTAATTTTTATTTCACGATTGGGTTGTCCGATCGGAAGGAAAAAAAAATGAAAATATGCACATTTTTAGACGCTACCAAAAAAATATTTCCGTTTCCGTCCGGCACGTCATCAATTTTTTTTTTTTTCAAGTTTTTGTTTTTTGATTTATTTTTAACAAAGGAGCCGTTTTGGTACAATCACCAAAATTTTTATAAATCCCCTCTTACTATTTCCCTACTACCTCAATTTTTTTCTAGACGATCCAAGTGGTACGCCATAGTAAAAAGAAAACATTCAGTTAACAGTGTCGCGTCAACATTTACCGAACTCGTACAATAATTTTTATTTATTTATTGATAAATCCACAAATTGTTGCAAGAAAAGTTATTTGTGTAGATATCAATACAATTTTAAGCCATTGATAGCATTCACCTAAAGGTTATATAAAAATAAATTATCAAAGCAAAATAGTAGATTTTTTAATGAATTACTAATGCAACCAATAAAAAACGACAAACATACATACTAATTAATCTTCGTCGGTATCATCCGCAATTACAATGGTTCCTTTGTCGTTACCAAATAATTCACTCAATATTTGAGCCGGTTTTGGAATTTTTGAGAGGTATCTTGCAAATGACAAATAGTAAATAATTGCTGCTACATGTGAACAGCACCCAACAATTTATTGCACCCTCACACACATATCGCTGAATAGCAAGATATCCAACACCATACGGCACATAGTCAATAAAACATCTATATATCTTGCTGTCAATATGACGAGATTGTATTTGAAACTTCAATATGTGCGTTCGATCCTTGATAAACTGCAGATTAATTGAATGCGAGTCAACCATCATTTCAGCTAAATATGATATCGCTTGTTTATATTGATATGAACCAGTGAATAAAATCTTCAGCTTCTTGTCTGTCATTTCGGGAAAAATGCTCAAGTCGTCAGAAGTAATGATTTCAAACGGAAGTTTCTTGTGCTGCCAACCTTTGGCTTCAACTTCTGTAACTAACGTATTCTCAACATCTATCTGACTCTTCATTCTATTTACTATCTCGTCGGAGTAACTAAGATCAGATGTAAGTCGTTTTCCAAACTGATTACGAAGAAAAGATGCAATTTTTTGTAGCATTTTACTATCTAATTTTTTGTCGAGAAGCTGGAATTTTTGTTTTAACATACCATGTACTGATTCAACAGACCAACGAATTTTGGTTACAAACCGAGATTCATTTGATTCCGCAGTTGTTAATTGTTTTCGCTTACCTTTCCAAGCTGGCATTAGCACTTGAAACCCTTTATCTGCTAAATCAGTTTTCACGTCACGAAAACCTCGGTCCAGTACGAAAATATCTCCCGGTGCCTTCAATTTGCCTAAGCCTTCTGGATCACATACAACTTCTTTCAAGATAGTTGCGTCATTTACATTAGCAAGATATGGTCCTACCATATCAACTATGTCACCATCAGTCGTGCATACGGTAAATGGTTTACATAGAGGTACCTTTTTTGTCTAGACAAAGATTTTGTTTGAAATTCATTGTTTGAACTTTTTTGATGGCGTTCATATGTACCATAATACGACGAACAAGGTCGTGATAATTTGTGACACGACCTTGTTCGTCGTATTATGCAGTTTTTTTGTAAGAGCCGTAGTATGGCTTTCAATAACGTCACTTCGATTTGCCACTGCAATACCAAAACGAGTAGAAAGCACAGCTGTCTCAAAAGCTCTCAAATAATTGATGTTGAAAACTCGGAAGCAGATTATTCACGCTCTAGCTGAAGGAATGATGATATTAGTTTGGTGATGTGGTGCTATATTCAAACGCTAAGGTTTCCATTATCTTTCGAAATCCACTAACTTGGAGATTTGAAGAGTTAGAATAAATAACTTAATTTGTTAGATAAATGTTGCCGCGACACTCTTAACTGAATGTTTTTTTTTACTATGGCGTACCACTTGGATCGTCTAGAAAAAAATTGAGGTAGTAGGGAAATAGTAAGAGAAGATTTGTAAAAATTTTGGTGATTGTACCAAAACGGCTACTTTGTCAAAAAAAATTCAAAAAACAAAAACTTAAAAAAAAAATTGATCACGTGACGAACGGAAACCGAAATATTTTTTTTCTGGTAGCGTCTAAAAATGTGCATGTTTTCATTTTTTTTTTTTTTTTCGTTCCGATCGGACAACCCAATCGTGAAATAAAAATTTTCAAACAAATTTTGGTTTTTATTTTTTTACTCGAAGGCCGTTCAATATTCAGAGCTAAAAATTTGGCTATAGGCGACTTTTAGGGGTCAAATATACGCCTTAATTGTCAGCCAAAAATCGCCGGGGGCCGGCAACCCATACTTACCCGGCTACGGCCTTTGTTTCGTCAGGAATAACACGAAGACGTATGCCTATAATACAAACTGTCCCAAAGAAAATCGGGCAAATTAATAAACATGAGTAATATGTTACACAGAACGTGCTCAGAAATATTTAAACGCTAAACAAGACACGCATTGAAATCACGAAAATATAATCGTTAATTTGTCGAACATTTCTGTCACACAAACTAGTAATGTCATATCCCTTTTCATCAAATTTAGAATGCTTAGTCTCTTTGCGAAAGAGAAAATTCAGAGAGAATGTTTTATCATTTGATTTTACAACTGAACTTTTCAATTAGCTCCATTAACGAAAAGAAGATAAAATCTTGTTTTTCCGTATACATTGTGGATTGGAAAGGCAGTCGATCTTATCTTAATTCAATGGTAACAAAGTATCCCAAAGTAACGCAAAACATTCGCCGGCCATATTTTACATAGCATTGGAAGCGGAGTCTTTACTGGTAAAGTATTCATTAGAGTTTTAATGCATTTGTCGAAATAATAGTGTCGGAAACGAGAAATCACGTTTATTGTGCAAGATACCAACCGCGCGCACAATTTAACGTTAATGGTGAAATAGTTAAGCGTTGACAATGGGTTAATAAAATGCACGGTTTTAAATTGTTGATAAACACCGAGAGTAAGATGCATCTCGGTAGCCTTGGATGCAATAAAATGCATAATTTATACATTATCAGTACGCATCTATTTATTGTTACATTAAATCTTCACCATAATACTGTCAAATAAAACGAATTTATAGTTGTGCGTGTCGTATTTTTTGTATATTTAATTTGACTGTTCAAATAAACGGGACGCCGTCTTATATCTGGTTTACCGGCTATTTTTGTAATCATTCTTACATACGTTAACTATTTTATGACATTTTAAGTGACTGGAAAGAAGTGATTACACTCCTAAATGTTCCACATACACAAAACAAATTGCGCAATCAACGGTCAATTAATGCCAATGTAAAGTTACGGGGAAGAGTTAAGACCTGACGAATGTGAGTTACATTTATACACATATATCACTCGTAATGTTCTCGAGCACGCCAATAAAATTATATTGTGTGATTATAATGCTACTGTATGCATTAACTATCTTCTATTGATCTCGCCCAACTTCTACGCTAACGAATTGAAACGTGAAGGTCATTTCGATGAGCAATTGAGAGCGTAAAATGCAAATTTTAGTTTGTTGATGATAATCTATAACTTTATTGGTACTTAAAAGCGTTCACAAGGTACCTACTTGAAGCTTAGAGGTCTTTTGAATACGTCAATAAAAGTGCTTACCATACATTGAAATTACCCCGTAAAACGGTTTAAGGCATTACAAGATTCAGGAGGACTGAAAAAACAACCACAAAATTTAAGCAAACGTTACATATTAGCATATATATCACGGTATTTACAAAATGTTGATAACAATGTTAAACTACTAATAAGAAACGTTAATATTGTTGCAATAATGTTAAAATAAAACATCATTGGTTTTATTGAAGTCGATTATACAGCATTTATAGCGATTACATGCAAACTTGTAAATAACTTAATCGTAGATTGTATTTTAGAAGAAGATAGGAAGTTTATTTCATAATATATACCAGCATAATTTCACAATTTTATAGTATAGGGGGTATACATGCACTCCACATCTGTCAGCGACATCAAGTAATACGAATGTATCATACCGGATACGATGTAGTGTTTTAGGTTTTAACCATAATCAAATATGTGACAGGAATATAGGAATGCGTTGGTTAACTAAGCACTTCAATAAAGCCTGCTATCACAAATTTCCGACACGTATATGGATAACTAAATTGTAACATGTTAACAGAATAAAACGCAGTGAAGAAAATCACATATTTTTGTATTTTCTCGAAGTATACGCAATATTTCTAGTTACAACACAAACAACCAAAATTGTAAACGCAATCATAACTTTTACATGATAATTAAAAACTTAATGTTAAAATTAACTACTACCATTCGTATACATACATACATATGTCCATATACATTTGATTCTTGGTTTTCTTCTTTGCCGTTGATTTAATTTAAGGGGTTGTGTCTTGGTTATTAGCGGCGATTAATTAAAAATAATAAAATAAAAATTACGTTTCTACAGATTCTTTCCAGATTTCCTCAGATAAAAAAACTAAAACTAAATACAAATAATTAATAGCACCAGAAATACACATACTAATGTTAATTTGTATTTAGTTTTAGTTTTTTTATCTGAGGAAGACAATACATTTATATATTGTAGAAACGTAATTTTTATTTTATTATTTTTTATTAATCGACAACGCCGCTAATAACCAAGACACAACCCCTTAAATTAAAAATAAATGTACATATACATATAGAAGTATAGAAAGTTGAAAATATTACGAACACTTACCTACTTTCTTAAGCAGCATTTTCATTCTCCATTTTTATTAAGTCTTTGACCTCCAGTAAATAAATACATTTTATTATATGCGACTATTTGACGTTCAATGATATAATATTGGCTTTATTAAAACAATGTTTGGGATTACTCAATGGAACTGGATACGCATTTGCACAAGTTCGCTTTATCATAACAAAATTTTAATCTTAACCATACTCGTACATTATTTGGAATGTATTCGCTAACGACGTGAAAAGATATCGTAATACATTTCTATTCTCTCCACAAGTTGGAAGTAATTGCTCAAAATTGGTTGTAAATCTATTTCAGCATGACTATATTCTGGTCTATTGCGCAACACAGCGAGCTATATTAGCATCATCCATACACATTTGGTGTGCTGAAAGTTGAAATATCTGTATTTCTAGGTCGATAATAACATTTACTTCTCCAATAGTTTACCCAAATACCGGCTGGCCAACTAAGAGTGGCGTTCAGCTACATATATTTCAGAAACGATTTACAGTACAGCTTCGTAAAAAAATATCACTGACCAAAGTGGACCCCAGAAACATCTGGAAATTATTTAAGGAAGTGTCGGATGACCGCTAGATGGCGTAAGTGCACATAAACAATTTAAATTCTTATTTTATACAAAATTTAACAACTTAAGGTATATCACAAATATGAAAACCGGAATTTTCTCCCAGAATTTTCTTGGCAAAATCCTAGTCTATGCTCGAAGTCGTCTTCATCTAACTGGCTGATGAAGTTCCATATGATATGAATGAAAATTGTATTTTTTCACTGATGTTTCACTAATTCTCGTATCTAAACTGATATTACTCACACTCGCATAAGGATTTTCTTCTACGGATAACAGCACAGATAATTTATTGTCTTCATTAGAAATTAGAGGATGCGTAAATACCTTTTTAGGATACGCAATACGCTATCTGTAGCATCGAACCTTTCTTTCAATTTTTCAAATGCCTTTGGCTTAGATTTACATAAATTCGGATAAGGTTGCGCGTACAATCTACTTGCTAATAAACAACAAACAAAAACATTCTCCCAAAATGTATACCATATTTATCATTTCCGGAACGGAAAAATTCATCTTTAATCACAATATTATGGCAGCAATGACACACTAACTGCGCATAAGGAAAAAGTCAAACTCTTTTGTTCAATTTTATTTGAACTAGGCCTACTTGAGTTTTTATACAATACATATTTATTCGTATGTGTATTTTTGTTGTTAAAGACAGACAGCAACTGTGGCCACAGGCTTCATTCTAGGCAGTTAAATAATAAAGAAAAATCATTACGTTAAGGCCATTAAAAACTGTGTGCTCAGTTTCGTAGTGCCATATCAATGTAGGAATAGATGTAAAATAATTTCTACAAAATGTTATAAAAATTTTAAATTTCAAACCTAAATTCGAAGTTTCTTGAAAACTATTGGAGTTAGACAGCCATACCCTTATATCAAATGAAAAATAGAAGTGCCCTTATTAGCAATTGGTAATAATATACAGGGTGTTCCATTTGAAAAAATTGAGAAAAATTAATATTCGCGAATGGTGAACACCATGTATAACAAATCGACGAAGAGTAAAATTAATACCTCGGAATAAAAGTATACTAGCGTGGAAAACTTCATGATAAGCACGATATTTCTAAACTCTGTACTAACCAATCCACATCCTGCTAAATTATATCATTTTTTCCAGTTGATGCGTCCATAACTCCCAAACCGCACTCGTTAGGTCAATACAATCCCATATCAAATCCCAATATTTTTAATTGCGCAATTCAAAAATCACATAATATACCAGGTGTTCCATTTAAAAAATACAACTTTGACATCACACTCCTTTCCTTCAACACCCTGTATAATTACCAATAATTTTATTTTGTCCTCCTACTAGTCCGCTACTATCTGCATTACATAACCTTTCGAAATTTGCAATATTAAAGCCGTAATATGATAATCCCAGACGGATGGCGGACCCTGTATGTAGATATATGTATGTAGGGTTTAACTGAAGCTGAATGTATAATATTAGACAGATGCAAGTCTGCAACCAAGATGATGACTATCGCAATTAACTACATGATTATATATGCCCTATTGAAGATGAAGAGAATTCCATAACAGATTAAAGGTAGTAGACTTGGCACAAGCATTAAAAACCAGGAAAACTATGGTATAACGGGTCGATGGCCGCAGTGGTTAGGCGGCTGACTATTGTTGTGAGAGGACGATAGGCGCCGGAGTTCAATTCTCTGGAGGGACGGTGACATTTTTTCAGAGAGTTTAATCCCGGATCGACTTGCCATTCGCTGTTGGGAGCAAAGTGATTAACAGCGCGGCATCATAAAAGGCAATATGATGCTGTCACAAAGCCAATTGAACACAACATACACACACAAAAACTACACCGCGAGAGTTGCAGTAATAGCCAGACAAGCGATACAGTTTACGGAGTCACTGCAACTAAGCACCCACCACATTAAAAAAAAAATTGAAGTCACCAGGCAAAATGCATGATTTATCAATAACAATATTGAATTGTCTCGGCTAGGAATGACCAGAATGGTTTATTTAACAGTTCAGTTCATTTATCCTGAAATTACTGAAATGATTGTTAATTCAGTGACAAATAGGTAAATTGCTTGTTAGATATATTAACGTTAAATAAAACATAATTTCCGCATACGAAGGTATATATATACATACATACATCAATTCTCTTATTCCGAATTATTATACCAAATTATTCCGAACGTAACAGCTTCAAATTAGAACAAAAGCTAAATTGATATATCAAACCGTTGTTGTTTTACTTAACATTAAAATTCGCTCAGTCAATAAAAGAACCCCATTTCACTGTACTATACGGTATTAACCTGACAGGAAGTGCGGCTTTAATTATAGCACTATAAAATAAATATTCTGGTATAAATAATGCACCATTTATATTGTTCGTATACAGGGATTCCACGGCCAAGTGGGACATAGGGAGAATACATGTAAAATCGGTTTTCGGTGAATATTATCTCCCTAATACTACTTCATCCAAATTTAAGTGCCGGATATTATAACTGGGTTAACAACGAACATTTCCACAATCATAGTACAAAGAAAGTCATTTTAATAAAGCTAAAAAAATTATTATTTTTAAACCTATTGTACGTGAATTCCTAATAAGGCTTTTAATACGTCAGTTAGTGCAAGCGGCCGTGGTGCAGACGTTCACGCGACGCCTTAATAACGTAAGACACAGAATGTTTGGGGTTCGAATCCGAGAAATAAATTTTTTTTTTTTTTTTTTAAATCTTATTTAGTTTTGTTGTTTATTTTGACAAATGATTCGTCGTTAGTAACAATTAAAAATCGAATAATATAGCACGTGATCATTTTTTTTATTGTAAAAATTATTCATTATTTACCTTAATCCTCAAAATATCGATTTTATAGTCTTCAAAATCTCTGATTTTTGTAGTGTTATTGAATTTGTAGCATTATTGTTGGAGATAAAAATTAAAAAATAAAATTAATCTGCCGAGATTCGAACCCTAAACAATCCTTGCATTTGCGTTATTAAGCCGTCGCGCGAACCATTACGCCACGGACGCTTGCACTAACTCACGTATTAAAAGCCTTTTATTTGGAATTCACGAACAATAGATTTAAAAATAATAATTTTTTGGCTTTATTAAAATGACTTTCTTTGTACTATGATTGTGGAGATGTTCATTGTTAACCCAGTTATAATATGCGGCCCTTAATTTTGAATGAAGTAGTATTAGGGAGATAATATTCACCGAAAACCGATTTTACATGTATTCTCCCTATGTCCCACTTGGCCGTGGAAACCCTGTATAGAAAGATATTAAGAAAGATATTTTAGAAACTTCGTCTTATTACAATTCAATGCCAGGATCTGAAAATGTAATTGTAAATAGACATTATTGTTATAATTATTTTATTAAGTTCAAAAACCAATTCAATATTTTATAGGATTAGGATATAGGAAGCAACATTTGCATTGTATGCTACGTTTTCGTATATACTCTGTTTATATAATGCATCTACTACTACTTCATCTCTGTATTTTATCCTAACGATTTTGTGCATTAAATATCCCATATCTAATGTAATAGTAATAGTTACAACTGTTTTTCGAATAAGCAAACATTCTAACAAATACCTGCTAGTTAAGGTTACACTTCTTTGAATAGTTTCGTGATATGTAAAAAATAGCTGTTGCTTTTTGTTTGTTTCATTCACACTTTGCTCATTTAATTACGCTAACATAACAAATTCTCATCAACACTGCTATTCATTCTCGATCGTTTTTTTAGCAGTTGATGATTTGCTCTTGCATTAATAGTTTCGAGCATACGTGGACGAACGCTAATAGTTTCGACGAATACATCTATTCGCCCAAAATATTATCTAAATAAACCAAAGGAGAAATTTGCGAATAACATTTTACGCATATATTATAGTGTGACGTCAGCACTTCCTGTGGAAATCTACGAAAATTTATTTAGTGTTGCTTAGATGTATTCAACCTCTCAAATTGTATGTAAAGTATTCTTCATAATTTTTATTTTCCCCTCCTCTATACACCCAAGAAAACAAAGAAAAATACGAATTTAGTTCCAATTTTTTATTACAATTATAACTTTCATATTATTCTAAACATATGCAGATTTATGTCACGGTTCAGCAAAAGCGTTTCAAAAAAATTCATTTATGTGTAATTTCGTAGCACAGCAACAAGTAGATGAAACTTCCAGCTTACACAATCAACATCTGTTATTACAAACATTCTAATTGCATTTAAAAAATATAGGTCATACATTTAACTGCTCTGGTATATCTCTTTGAAAATGACTGCTTTTACGTATTTTTGCGAAATAATAATAAACGATGCTGCATGGCCCTCGATTTAAACTAAAAATTCAAAAGGAACAATATATCCAATCACACCTTCAGTTCGTAGGATGTAAGAGTGAAGCTATCTGATAAACAAGATATTAAAATAAGTTACCAGACATAAATCGCAAGAATTTTGATCGGTATCACTGATATACAGATGTATACGACTTCCTTATGGCCATTGGCGTGCATGCCTAAGATCTATACAAGTTATATTCCCTTTATTTCTTACAATAAACAGATCCACTGATTGCATACAGAAATCTGCGTTCGAAATTTTTTGATAAATCTTTTACATTCAATATAGAAGCTTCTAGTTGTAAAATAAAGACGGTTTCACAGTCATTATTAAACTGTCTCTATTAATTAATACCTAGGAGTTGTTCTAGCAATAATATTCATTAGATTAAATTAGATCGTTGATAATCTAGTCTAGTCTGAGTTTACTACTGTTTTATCTTATAGCGGATTAGTATGTGGTATGAGGTAAGTGAATGATGTCCTTAGTAAGAAAATTGTCTACGAGATTAAATCAAATAGAAACCCTGTTCTTGTAGGAAAACTGAAAGTGATAATATATCATTCCAATACAATCATATTTACAAGGTTTTCTTAATAACACTACTACCAGTCAGTTTCATTCATTGGTTTACAAAATAATGCTCAAACAATGGAGACTGACATATTTGTTTACCAATAACTAAAAACGTCAAAGACGTTCTATATACAGATGTATAGATGTTCATAACAAAAAACTTAAACAAACTTTGCTGAATGATAGCAGAGATTCAAGCAAGAAAAGGAATCTAATACACTTACGTTCTATGTGCAGTTGTCTTCAAGGTATAATTTTAAAAAAAACCTTTACATATTATAAGGGTTTAGTTGGAAGAAGATACATTTATTCTGCATATAACTTTAATTTTATATGAGAGGACACAATTGCTGTATTAATTGTACGGGAAGACGAATAAATTTATGAAAATAATATTTTTGTATATAAAATTGCATTCATATTATAAAATCATGGTTTTAGTATATTTGGAATTTAATAATCGATTTCTCATCATCCAAACATTCATTCCTCGACCTATACAAGTTGGTGACTTTCTAAACAGGTTAGTTTTGATAATTCTCGTATAGGTTGATGACTGTATCATTTTGGATTTATTCATACATAGTATATCTATAAAAACAATGTTTCTATTATTATAATAGAGTTGTAACATGTCACGTTGTTATGCGTTGTTTTCTTCATTTGAATAAGTTTAATACGAATTGTAGTTAAATACTAAACAAACTAAACTATCCGGAGATGTGTCAAAACGTTTTGTTTTTGTCGCCATAGCACACCATATTTTTCTTAACACTGTTATTTTTATCTTTTAATTCCTGATTTATTTCCACTTAGAGGTCAAGAAAACAATAAATAATTAAATACCAATGTTATGGAATAAATTGGTATTTAATTATTTATTGTTTTATTGACCTCTAAGTGGAAATAAATCAGGAATAAAAAGATAAGTACATAAAGGTCAGAAAATACATATATTAACTGTTATTTTTAATATTTTCTGCATTTGTAGCCATTTAACTTTCTTTAATGAGGATGCCTGATGCATGAAAGAATATCAGAAAAAATGATGTATTTAATGATGCCAAGATCTAATATGGCGGCCATAAGAAAAAATGAAGTTGACGGCGGTCAAAACAAGACGAAACTCTTTAAGCAAAATCTAATAGCACCTTCGTAAAGAGCTCAAAAAAGTGCTCCTGGAATGTATTAATCTTGTTTTGATCCCTGCAATAATAACTTTAGAAAAGAAGATAAAAGAAAAGTGTGTTTTCCGGTGCAAAAAATGCAACTTTACCCCATTTAACCGACTTTGTCTATCTTACCGTTTTCGAGATCCCAATCCCCTCGAATTTATAATAGCCTGTATAAATATATCCACTTCTCTCAATCTCTGTTCAGTCCAGAAACTACCAGGAAATATGTTGTTTCCTTTAATGTGTTTTATGTCCAGAACCTATTTTCTCATTTAAATTATCCTTTTTCTCCATTTCTATACATTCTAGCGACCGATATTGAATTGAATTGCTACAATTCTTAATAATTTCCCATTTTCCAAACTAGTCTGGTTTATCAGTTTTCGAAAATTGCAGGATTTTCAATTTTAAATGAGCAAATATGATAGACAATTTAACGTACACTTTGAAAATGAATCAAATATTGCCAAAATTGCAATGGTAAGAAATAAAGGAAATGACATAGAGATTTTGGTCTCGATTTTTTTGCTCACGACAATACATTATCATGTAATTATTTTATTTGGATTTGAAATTGTGTATGTAAAATACAAAAGAATGAAACTTTAGTCCTTCCTATAAATAAAAAGGCATTGCTTGTAGTTGTTGAATGGTATCTCAAAATAAATTTTAATATTTTCGAAAATGTCATATGTAGGTATGTTATTAAAAATATCAATAAACGGCAAAGCGTCATCTAAACCTTGTAATGCTGTCCATTATTTTGAAGTTCTGAGTATAGCAAGTCCCACTCTAACCGAGACAATTCTCTTTTCAAATAATTCGTTACAGCTGCCTAAAGATAAATAAAAGTTAATTTCTGAAATTCATGACAGTTAGGATAATAAATTAACATTATTAGTATTAATAAATTATAATATTAATAAATTGAATAGTAGAAATTTTAACGCATACCATTAACACATTAACTTCGTTAAGATTAACAAGAAATTTTAATTGTAAAATAGTTAGCTTCATTAAAAAGCGCTTAGCGTAAACAGATTCGATTTTATTACGTAGGAATCTGTAATATCGACTTATGTAGATACAAACATATATTTTATAGATAAAAGTAGAATGTAAGGTTGCGAAGAGAGAGTAGAGGTTGTTTATTTAATATTTTGTTAAATAAAGTTTTGCGGTTGTTGAAGTATGTAAAAGTGTGGTTTCTTTCTTGTTTTACTATTATGTATTTTCGTCAAAATCAAAATAAATAATTTGGCATTGCCAACTCTGAGCAGGTATCATTAATTTAAATGTATAGATATACAAATTAAGCGTAGTGATCTTGATAAAACTAAAGAATCTGTCTGGTTTTAAATTTTATAATATCTGATCTAGGTATATCCAGATAGTCTGAATTTACAAAGTGATTACTATATAATTTACTATACTTCAATGGGACAAACCTTTTCTCCGATAGCTACTAACTGCTGTTTCTTTATTAGAACTTTATTTTTTTAATGGAAATTTGTATAACAAAACTTAAAAATTATAAAGGCTTGAGCGTCACTTATTTTTTTTATTTCTATACAAGTATAGATTTATACAAAATAAAAGGGTGGAAAAGGGTCAATGATACATATGTATGTATATGACCTACGTGAGCATCCGTAAATTGCTACATACCTATTACATAACCAATAACTATAAAATGACAGCAATTTTGATTGTCTATAATTCAAAAAATTATTGCCAATATACCTATATCTTGCAGATCATAGGTCGTTAATTAAAGGAAAACGCCATTCAAAGTTGGTTTATGATCTGAACACCCCGTAATTAAAGTTTGTGTGTGGTTTATGTTTGTTAATGAAGGTATTAATTTATGAAGTTCATGTTATTTATGAATCCTCCTAATTATTGACAAATGTTTGACATAAAACGAACCATAATCAATGATCGATCAAATGATAGAATGGTATAGTTAACCCAGAATATGGCAGCATTTTCGATCAACAGAACACTATAACTTGGTATCTACACATTCTACAAATGGTGTACGTGCACATACGTTGTATTATGAATTGAGTAGAGTACATAAATTTTAGTAAGAATTTAGAAACGTACATATTTAGAAGTGTACCGTCGCGACGTATGGGAGGCACTAACACGTGATATTCTGAAGTTTTACGCACAAATACTGGATTAAATACACATATTGGTAAACACCCAATGTTAATATTCAACATCCATAATAAAACAGACAAGTTTGTGTCATTTTGACATTTAATGGTCACTAATGATGCATCAAGCGCTTATAACATGACCCTCCTTCACTTATCATACTTTTCTAGGTAATGGATAATGGAAAATTCATTCAATCGTTTCATATTATAACCACAACATAAAACATGAACGCCGCAGGAGTAGAATTCGGAACGCTACCTGTAATTGTACGCTGTCCTTTCTGCGGAGAAACCACTCTTACCATTACCTCTAGTCGAATAGGAACGGGAACACTTTTAATTTCACTTTTAATTGGTGTATTAGCATGTTGTTGGCTTGCTTGGATACCATGTGTTAGCCGTTGCAGTAAAGACATTAAACACTACTGTGGAAATTGTGAAACATACCTAGGAAAGTATAGATTCCTTGATTGCTAACTGTTCACAATTATTTTATTTATTATTCCTAATATGTACTCACTATATTTTCATGAAATATTTTATAGATATTTATATTATCATGAATTTGTTCTGTATGTATAATAAAAATTGGAATCATCCACAGAAAATGCAAAGTTTAGTTCATTTTATTCCCATAGGTCCCATTTTTGTTTTCTAAATTGTTACATTGGTCTGAAGATGGCATTTGCGATCGATTATTAAAAACTTACTGCATTTTAAGTTTTCGAATATGACGATTTACAAACATACAACAGTGCATTATACTATAGTTAACTGCCCGAATGTGAATAAAGCTAAAGATACAATACTAAACACTTTAACCTACTGAACACCAAACAAGTTTTAACTAAAACACCGACGCGTTTCAACAGCGATAAGCGGCGATAATAAAACTAGTTTTATTATCGCCTTGATAATGACAGCATTGCTGTTGAAACGCGTCGGTGTTTTAGTTAAAACTTGTTTGGTGTTCAGTGGGTTAAAGTGTTTAGTGTTCTACTTCTGCACCAAGAGATCCAGTGAAGAACTTCGTAAAGATACAATGTGAAATTGTGTATAATCAGACAACAATAATAGAAATATTGAAAGCCACATTCAAAAAGGGTGCATATCAAAACAGAAAATGGTATTGTAAATGATTTAATTATTTATCTATTGGACTGGTCTGTATGACTAAGCTGTTAAAGTCACATTATCAAATTTGTCCTGGTATCTATTTAATGTCACTGTGGTCACTACTGTTTGTTCAACGATATTAATTTAATGGTTACCCGTTACCCAACGTCAACTTGTCGAAGGGATTTTTAATTTCCCATCAGCGACTATTCGGCCAATCAAATTGGAGAGTATACCCAACTTTACGTGTTTCTCAATTTAATGTCATTTTTACGATTAAGTGTCAGCAATGACACGATTATCATTTTTGATGTCTTCAAATATCTTTCAAATATTAGTATATGGATATTTTCAACTTAGCATGAATGGATTTATGCAAAAAAATATGTTTATTCTATGCTCTTTGTAGCTTCAATAGGAATGAATGCAGCGGGCGTAGAATTTGGAAGATATCCTATAATCGTACGTTGTCCTCTCTGCAATGAAACTAGTACAACTATTGCTGAACATCGAGCTGGAGCAGGAGCACATATAACAGCGATCCTGCTTTGCATATGTGGATGCTGTTGCATTATTTGGTTACCATATGTTAGCAATTGCATCAAAGACACAGTACACTATTGCGGAAGGTGTCACGCGTATTTAGGACGATGTAGAGTACTTAACCTTTAATTATTATTATTATTTTATCATATTTCTATACGATATTTTTACTAAACAGTTTATGTATATATTATATTTTATTTTTATTTATCATAAGCTAATAACAGATGGAGTCATTTCCATGAAGCAACAACAAGTACAAAAGTAAAGATATATTGGATAGACTGTAATCGGATATCATTATCATGTTTTTCCTTAAATTCATGAAATCAAAATTTCGGATTTCATCTGCAATATCATTGCATGCTCAGCCTGAAGGTTAACAGCACGCTTTCTGCTTTTTTAATAGTAGCTTTCATCTTTGATTATGTATTACATAGTATTCTTATTTAATTTCCACTATTCAATAATAATAATAATAATAATAATAACGTTTATTGACTCATATTACAGCGAGAAGTACAAATTGAAGGCAGGGCACATAACATAATTTCAGAAAATACATAAAAGAGAGAAAACAAAAGGCAAAATAGGGAACATATAATTGAGTCAAAAGGTGCAGATTCAGAAACAGCAAAAATACACTGATCTGATCTACCATCTACACCAAGAAATAGAGAGAACAAAAAAAAAGGGTAAACAGTAATAACAGCATGTTCACGGCAGAACAGTCGACAGATTAGGTATACATATACTGAAATATAACAATAATACATATATACACAGAGAAAATGACATCAAATAGTTAAGCACTGGGGCAGTGCGCATCCATCAACCACGCTCGCAACCGCCTCCGAAAACTAGACAAGGATGACGCTAATTTGACGTTGTTGGGCAGTTTATTTAAAACAGCAGGTACACGGTAAGAAAAGGAGCGACAAAAGAAGGAAGTGTGAAAGCGCGGCAAAGTGATAACATGTTTGAAACGGATATTAATATTATGAACGTCAGTGCGGTAGGAGATCCTGTTATATAAATATGGAGGGCTTTTAGTACTTAAAATAGACTGAAACAGACAAGCACTGTGCAGGAACCGTCTATTCTCCATATTTAACCATCCGGCTACAGTCAGCTTGTGGGAAATTCTCTCACGTCTGCGCACACCATAGATAAAGCGCAAGCAACAGTTCTGAACACGCTGCACTCTCTGCCTGTCGGCAAAAGTTAAACATGGACCGTAGATGCTATCACCATATGTGAATAGCGAAAGTACAAGACTGTCGCAGAGCAGTAATTTTACTGATTGGGGTAGAAGATCTTTGTTAGCGTATAAAAGTTTAAGCGTACAGAAGGCCTTGCGAATAACTGCAGAGATATGACTACTGAAGCGCAAACCGGTATCAATTGTGAGACCCAAACTTTTGGCAGTCTGAGCATACGGCAGCTCGACATCCCCAAGTCGCACCGAGATGGCGCGCTTAACGATATCAATTTGTCCTCCGCCGCAGAACAGCAAAACAGATGACTTCAGCTGGTTAATTTTGAGATAATGGTTGGTGGAAAACTCACAAAGCGACCGAAGAGTGCCGTTAATGTTATTAGCAGCGCCGTGGACGCTATTGATGTTGAAAGTGAAAAGTAACTGCGTATCATCAGCGTAAGCATGTATTTTACAAGATTCACTATTAAAGGTTTCGATCGAGGAAGTATAAAGTATATACAATAAGGGTCCACAGATACTACCCTGAGGCACCCCGGCAGTCAAAAATTTTTTATTAGAATAATTGGAACCAATGCGGACAGATTGACTTCTACGCGACAAGTATGAGTCAAAGAATCGGATTGCCGTTCTATCCAACCCCACATAATGCAGGACCGATAGTAAAATGTCACGGTTCAGAGTGTCAAACGCTTTAGTATAATCTAGTAGAACCAAGATCGAAATAAGACCACGATCCCGAGCCGAAACAATGTCATCCATGACATCATGAAGCGCAGTCACACAGCTATGGCCAGGTCGAAAACCGGATTGCCTCAGGGGAAGAAGGTCGTATCTGGAAAGATAGGTACGCAGTTGACTATCGACGATCTTCTCCAATACCTTGGAAAGAACGGGTAATAAGCTAATGGGTCTCAAATCATTCATAGTAGCAGCTTTGGTGCGCTTAGGTATGGGAACAACTACAGCACTCTTCCAACTGTCGGGAAATAATCCATGTGCCAGGCAAAAGTTAATAATGTGACAAATGAAAGGTAGAACATAAGGACAGCAAAGGGAAATCATCTTAAGATTAAGACCATCCGATCCAACAGCATTAGAAGACAAATTAGCGATAATACGAAGTACAGTATTATCATCAACCAGATTAAACTCAAATTCGCGTTGGAAGTTCGGATGACGATGGTGCAGGTAGAATGGCTTAACGTCGGTATTGGGACAGACATTTAAAGAAGAAGATGCCACAAAGTGATTATTAATTATGTCAGGGTCAGCAATCTCAGGAGGAAGTGGCGGACAATTTTTGTTTAAGATTGAATTATTTAAAACTTTCCACATTTTACGAGAACTAGCATTACTAAATTGATATTTAAAGAAGGCCTTTTTTCGCGACGTATAGCGAGCGTAACGTAATTACGAAGTGTCTTGTAATAATCTCTGTGGGACGGAGCTCCCGTACGGTTATACCTCCTCAAAGCATTGTCCCTCAATTTAATCATTCTTGATATATTATAAGTGAGCCAAGGGGGTTTAGCCTTGCTAGAGGTCGATTTAACCAGCGGTGCGTGTATATCAAACAAGGAAAGCAGACTATTAGTGAGGAAGCTAGTTTTAGCATTGAGATCAGGAATGTCATAGATGTAATGCCAAGGGATCTGCTGCAAATCGGCCAAGAAGTTATCATGGTTGAAATTAGAGAAATTACGATGATACGAAGAGGGGGCAGGAACAGATATACGTTCCATCTCGATATCACAGAAAACCAAGTGATGATCTGAAATATCACTGGCATCAACAGTGCCGCTACGCAGCACAGGCAAAGCTTCACTGCAGATTATTAAATCAATGAGCGATACACAGTGACTCGAGACTCTTGTAGGATCATTAACAATTTGCAGCAGACAGTAATCATTAAGCAGAGAGCATAAAGCAGAGGTATTAGCGTGTTCAGTGTGCAGCATATTAATATTTAAATCTCCCAAGCACAACAAAAAATCAAAGCTTAGAAATAAGCTGGACAGTGTATCATCAAAGTTTAGTAAAAATGATGGGCACGAAAGGGAGGGTGACCTGTATACAGAGCCCACAGCATAACTGATGCCACCCAAACTAAGTTTCACCCAGGTTTGTTCCAATCCATAAATCGAAACATCCAAGGCAGTAGCATTGAGTGTACTCTTGATAAAAATGGCAGTGCCTCCCCCACGACCATCGCGGTCGTTACGAAAAATATTATAATTGGGAATAGAAATTACGGAATTATCAACAACGGGAGACAGCCACGTTTCAGAAACAGCCAAAATATCATAGTCCATAGAGAGCAAGAGCTCCCTGACATTCATAAGATGAGGCAGCAGCGAGCGGGCATTAAGGTGAGCAGCAGAAAACTTATGCGAGTTCATCCTACAAACTATTCACACAAGTTAGGAACTAAATAACATCTAAAAACAAGTCATAATACTTAGCAAGTCAAAAACTAATAACAAAAAATAATAATAATAAAAACAAAAGATTACGTAGCATACAAAGCAGAAAGAAGAAAAATCAATAATTTTATAATAGTAGAAATAACCTCTTAAGATTTAAAAAAGAATTGACTGCCGATATGTACAATTAGTAAACGGATAAATAACACAAGAATGGAATGGAAGTAAAACTAAATATAGCAATTTAATACTATTAAGAGAAAAATAACAATAAGCAGTATTATAACGTTGTACTAAAACAAATAAATATAAATTCGAAGATTTTTATCTTTCCTAAGTAGAAAATTAAACAATAGATTTCTCTCTATATATAACTAGCAAAGTAATTAAGCAATCGACAAATAAAGTTAAAATGCAAGTGAATGTGGTGAGTCTACAATGAGACTAAGGAAAGCGCAGTGCAAACAAAAAAAAAAACAAAATAAAATTCAATACAACACGAATGCGCTCCGATCTGAATAAACAAAAACAAAGTATATGTCTAACTGCTATAAATCTAGTAAACAATTACTACAGTAAAATCAATAAATAATAATAATAACAAAGAAAATCTTATAACAATACGGAGCAAGTGTAAGTGAGATTTAAAAAAAAGAGAAAGGAAAGAAAAAAAAAAAAAAAAAAAAGCAAATAAGCCTAACTTTTAATTTCGCTGACCTCAGAGAACTTGGTAACAGCCAACTTCCTATTGTCCTTTTTTATGTGAATGACACCATCCATCACCCACACATTGCGGAAACCAAATACCTTATTCGCTTCCCTGTAGCACAGGTAGCGACTCCGAGTAAGATCCTCAACTATGGATATATGGGTACCCTTCAGCAGCTTTCGACGGTCCATAACAGCTCGACGATATCTATAACTCGTGAATTTAACCAAGATGTCCCGCTTGTTGTTGTCCTTCTTCGGTCCAACCGGGTGGCAACGGTCTATAGTGTCGATGGATACGTCAAGTTGCAACTTCTCATTAAGAACGTTCATTACCAACTTTTCACATTCAGAATGAGGCACAGCATCAGCACCAATAATACGTATATTATTGCGACGGGAGTATTGTTCTACAGAATCACATTTGTCGACTAACAGCTGATTTTTGTGTACTAAGTCAGATGTCCGTTTTTCATAGTCTTCAAACTTTTTATTGAAATGTTTTTCGACTGCAGCAATGACCTTGCCTGTGATTTCCTTTATAAATGCGTCCTCTTTTAATAATTCCATCACGCAAGACTTTATTAATTCCTTCTTCTCAGCGTTTCCACGTGTAACTTGACTCATTATGAGTATATACTTAAACAACACCTCACTATACACACTTTGCGAAATAAACCTTTGAAATAAAGCAGTAGAAGCGGCAAACACCCAATAAAACTACGGAGCGACAACAGCGTGTCTAGACAGTGAACGCCATTACACACGAATATGAACATCTTCGTGCAAAACAAATAATAACTATTCAAATAATTCTACTATTCATAAATTAAGTTAGGTTTACTACAAATAATTCCTGCTGTTTTACTTTCTAGAAAACCGATGACACTTACAAGAAGTGCAAATAAATAATCTTTGTAATATTATCCAATAGTTTCAGACTGTAATTGAAAAGTATAAATCTAGAACCCCAAAATAAAATAATGAGCAGAAAAAGAAGATTGTGGTCAAAAACATTGCGTCATAGCAATTTCCAACAATTCTAAGCAAAATGAACTGAATTCATTCAGAAAAAATTAATCTGTTATTACTGTATCATCACATATAAAACAGTATAAATCAGAAATAACTGCGCAATGAAAAAAACTCCAAATGTATCATTCGGAATAATATTCGACGAAAAGAAGAAGAATTACGCTACTTTGATTAATAAAAATAAACAAAATTGTTTGAGTTAAATATGTATTTCAACATTACGACGCAATTGTAAACTGAAAACAAAATTTACTACTATAAATTTTTAGTAATGTTTACCTCTCGCAATAAAAATTATAAATTATGTCCGGTTACGTAATCTTTCGAAAATGACATTATTCATGCTCAATTAATCTCACATTTGCTAAAAAATAGTAATGCTACGCAGTGTTTAAGTAGCAGTAAATAAATTACCGTTCTTGGACAATAATTACAACTTTAAACGATACCAAAACTTATGGAAAATATCCAAGGGTTTATAATAAATTGGTTTGTTTAACAGCAACATTCAAACATTCACAATAAATTATTTTAAATAAAAAATAAAATAACTTCATTGCTATAATTATCGTCCATAATCTAAATAACCAAAAGCACAAGCTTATAATTTAGAATAGTTTGAATGTGTGCTATTTTACAATATTTGTGGAGTTGACTGTAAAGCGCAACGCACTTGATTATAGGCTTAACTCTGCATAACCTAATTTCACAGCAGGTATGCGATATCTGTCCACTATACCTTGTCTTAATAAGAGGAACAAAATTTAAAATCGTCGGCCAAAATATAGGCTTATGATTGGTTAGTTGCCGGTCATGTTTACAATGCTCAAGTTTGCAAATTTTAGTGCAGCCATATTGCAAACACAGATTGAGTAAATGTTTTTGTTTTTTTTTGTGTTCCTACGGTTTTCAAGCAATAAAATTAGTTCTTTTAACACTATTTGCTTGTGATAATGAATTCACAGCCTAGCACAAGTCGATTATTAACATCGCTTCCAAAGAAGCATGCTATCTTGGGACATGGACATTTGTCGGTATAGGAAAAGCAAGCTATATTAAACATGTATAAGAAAATTATTGGTAGTTATCCTAAAAGAAAAAGGACACAGATTGCACTGCAAATATCAAACATTTTAGTTAACTGAAATAAGCGTATATCAACTTCTGTGTATTTATATTCTATAATACGAATAGGTGTTTCAAGAACAAGTGTTTACCGAATAATTCATGAAGATAAAACCAAACAGCTAATTTCACCACCATCACAACGATTAGGGACAAATCCAGTGCTATCTACATTTGACGATACTGTTAAATACTTCATAAGACAAGTAGTACATAGTTTTTTTACGATGGAGAACTTCGTACACTAAGCAGGATTTTAAAGAAATTAAAGGAAGATAAAAATATACCTCGAATGAGTCGTTCTACTTTATATAAATTAATGAGAACGCTTAATTTTAAGTAAGTTTTGATATTAAATTATTTAAATGTTTTACATACTATTTATTTATAGATTTTTAAGACGTACCTACTCGCAAAACTATGCTACTTGAACGTGAAGACATTGTTTTATGGAGACGAAGATAGTTATCTTCGATTAAAAAAATATAGAACTGAACAACGTCCAATATATTATTTAGATGAAACTTGGCTTAATGAAGGAAACACAAAAGCAAAAGTGTGGGTAGATATTGATGCTACAACACGCAGACAAGCATTTGTAGACTGTGTAACAACGGGTCTGAAAAATCCTGTTGGTAAAGGTAGACGCTTAATTATTTTTCATATTAGTTCGAAAAATGATTTTATTGACGATGGCTTGTTGGTATTTGAGGGAAGAAAAACAGCTGATTACCATGAAAAAATGGATGCAGATGTTTTTGACAGATGATTCAATCATATTTTACAAAAATTGCTTGAGAATGGTGTCATTGTAATGGATAATGCATCCTACCATAGCAGGAAGAAAGAAAAAATACCATAAACATACCATATTGTCTATACTATTATTGTATTTAGCACTGGCATTGTTATGTTGAAAATGCCCTGTTGTTGTAGTTCATCGTCATGCAACTCGTTCTTCTTCTAGGATGGCACGCTATCGTACTGCAGTAAAAGTTTTCTCGAAAAAAATAGGACCAACAATTCGCTTCCTGGACATTGCAATCCATACTCCTATTTTTACATGATTCAATTATGTTTTGTCGAATACATGAGGGTTTTCGGCCAATCATATTCCAAAATTCAAGAAAAACATTATATCGAACATACGATGAGTTAAACTATTGGCAATAGACTACACGCTTTTCAAAATCTGGTGGGATATTGCAATTTTCGTCAAACAATAGCATGCATAGTGCCATACGTTAAACCTATAACAAGGAAAAATGATAAATAAATTACACATAGACATTTAAGACAGAATATACGTTTACCTGTTTGTTGAGCAAGTTGACGTAATGGTTTTGAGAGACGTGTATGCACATCTTCTACAACACCTTCTGCACCCTTGTGTCATGGATGGTTGATTGAAAGTGGGTTACAATTCTGGGAATACGCCAAATTAGACTTACATAGTCTTGCAAACCGTGATGTACGTATGCGAATTTGAGGAAGAGAATGATGTACCCGCTCAAATTGAAAAAGAAAAATGTTGATTAACAAATTCCGTGTCACTGTCTGCTTATTGCAGAACCTAGCACTTGACTTAACGACATAAAACACTGACACTGTCATCTCGTAGATTTTTATTCTCCTGTGTAAATAAAGCTAACAAGGAATTAATATCAACGGTGGAGATAATGTCTGGATACTCTCTGGATAACGCTTTACTTTTCCTGATTGACTACACCTAAATATTTCCCTCAAAAAGCAAGTCGTTTAGAAGAATGCATGTTATCTATTCTACTAAAAGTTTACTTTGCATTTGGAAAAATGGCCGAAAAAATTAAGTTCGCTGATTTTATAGTTAATATAAGACGTTCGTCGAATTAATTACTGCAAAACTTAGGAAACCTTCCCTTCATTTGGAAAGATAAAATTAGCAGGTGAGAGCTCTACAAATTCACGAATTATAAGCTTGAACATTTTCTTTATTGAGCAGCTTTTTATATCTTTAATCTTTACCACACTGTATTAATACACTAGCCATGGAAAAAGATGGTTGTGAAATCGAGTCGTATCACGGTATCCATTCAACATGCAAAGAGAAAAGTTACTCATGCGCGCACACAATGGTATATCCAGAACCGATAGGCACTGATGCGCAATCTATAATTTGTATAATTTTATTTATAGAAATTTATTATAGTTTAATACTACGAGTCCAGCACACGGTTATTAGACGTCTATTAAAATTATTGAGCAAATGGTACGCCTATAAGCGAGATAATGAAGGTATTTCGGTGTCGTGATGATTCCCATGTTGGCCGCAGAGGTGTCCGAGGGCGGCACCGTCGCATCTGGAATTCGGACCTCACACGGAGGTCAGTAAATTAACTTTTTTAAAAGACCCTCCGGCCTCCATATAAAAATTATCATTTATTGGAAACTTCGATATTGTTATTAAAAAAGAGGATAGAGATGGACGTCAATAGTGGAGTGGAAGTGAGACGAAGATAGCCGGGAACCGAAGTACAGGCGGACGTTTTCATTACGGACGGAGTTAATGATCGTTACCCGTTTTATTGATTCTAAATTGTTCCCAAATTGTCTTTTAATGGTACTGATGCGTGGATGCCATGTTGAAAGACGGAAAATAAAAACAGGATGACCGAGTATAGCGGATAAGTTGTAAAACAAAAAATAAAGGAAAAAGAACTAAGTTGTTGACTCGTGCTATTTTTCTATAGTTACATACTTACGCCTATAACTGAAATAATTCAGTTTTATACAGTTTACCTACTTACCACTAATATAGTGTTTCTATTTATTAATCAGATTGTTGATAATGTTTGAAATTTGTTGTTCTTTATTTAAATTGTAGTTGTAGGTTAGCTCTCTTGACACCAATATCAACACTTTGCAAGTTAACATGATTTGTTATAGAACCATCACTGATTTTACATGAGAACTACGAAAATTTAGCTTTATATTACCTCAAACTAACAACTTTAAAAACTTAATAAAATCAATACAATAAGTAATATTCTCAATACACTGCAATGTATTCGCCTTGTCGACTAAAAACAATTTGTTAATATGTACGATGTGTTGAAAATTCGAAAAGGTGCATGTTGTTCACAGTAGAAAGTTCAGAATAGAATTAGCATCAACATGTGCTCTAAAACTTATACCACTCGCAAATATTACCTGCTAATCTGTTATAACTAAGGCGGCTTATTTGCCATTGTAAATGAGTCTAGCAGAAGATCTCAGGAGATCATTTCGAGACTTATTCATGAGTGTCTTGGGGGAGCACAGTCCAACTAGTCTGTGTTCTTGGGTATTCTAGTATAGAAGGAAACCAGAGAACTAGATAAGAATACCTTAATATACCTTTCATGGGACCACGCTAAGTACAATGTTAAGAGCGATAACATTATAACTACTACTACAGAACCACTGGACAGTAAACTGCTAAACCTTTCCCAAAAGGACCATACAACAATGATCTACTTACTAATTGTAGGAAGAATCTGGAACAGGTTGCCAGATAATGAGCACGTATTGCCACCTAAAGGAGCACTTGCATAATTTGGGACTATCTAATTCTACTTATCGAAGATGATGAAGTACTCTTTCACACACTATGCAATTGCGAAGCATTCAGCTACATTAGGAAGTACACCATCTTCATTGAAAAGTTGACGCCTATGAAGGTAAGAAGGCTATCCATTAAAAATATACTGCGATTCTTATATATGACCTTGAGGATTTGTACTATTACATAGCAGAATAGACTCTGGCCTCAATGCAGCAACCATCTGCGACCATTCAATGGAATAATAACAATAATAAATATCACCCAAAAACATATACTTCTTTAGTATTAGTATTAGTGTTACTTACACTTTTATTGAATGAAACATGCTTAGTTGTACACCAAGCAATCTAAAAAGGCTTGGTCGCCAATATTTTCAGTACTTAATTTTCATTGTAATAAATTAGCTGAAATTTTTGCAAAACAGCTCTAAACAACAACAAGGAAAAGTGAGGGCTGTACCAAAAATAATCATATCAATTTTGAACTGTATGTCTACCTGTGTTTCACCAGTCGTTAACAAATGAAGAAGAGCATCCACGTCCTTGTATCTATTAACACTTTCACAAGATTTATATCACTAATATTCAATATCAAAGCAAATGCTCTTTAGCGTATTCTTTCAATTCACAATAAAAACACGATATTGATTAGTAGGCGATGTAATTTCCATAATTGCAAAAATAGCTAAAATATATGTATTGTCGTATGAAATACAAATCCAGCGACTAAATTTTAACACGAATCTAGAAGCAGGCATTCTTCCAAAGCAATATTAAAAATAGCTATTTAGGTAATACTAATTTCATTGGAACACAATAGATTTATAAGCATTCGCAACCTTCAACCATCTAATGAATGAACGTAACTATGAAAAAAAAGCATTCATAGACGACTTGTTTTTATGTCAACATGTAGCATACCTATATTATTTCACCCATACATTTAGAATACCCTTCAGCATGGGAAGTCAACGTTCTTATGGATTGTCGGCATGAACGGCACCATCACACCGTTAATTAACTCTTCTCGGCCGCAGGCTAGGCCGATTTTTATAGTAATATGCTCACATTATGCGGTTTCTCACATACAAACGTACAGCTCGAGATGCCTCCTATGATGATGACGTTGCAGGTTGTTCGTTTGTCCGAATAGCCGAGTACGACTTCTGTGTTATTTAGTGGCCATATCATATTAAGACGCTGCACTGTCATCTTTCATTAGTGTCAGAGTCAGAGAGAAACAAGTGTACGAATACATAACACAACACATCCACCACTACTACACTACACGTCAATGTCTTCATTATTGCTAACATAGTGACGGATACATTATTATTGTTGGGAAAATACACTCAAAACGGTTTGGATAATAAAATTAATAAAGTTATACGTCAATATCTTTATATACGGGTATTACACGGTCGTAAACTATGAAACGTCTATAGATAACTTTGAAATAGGAAATTACTGCAAAATTAACTCATCTTGAACCTCACAGTAATTCATGGGAAAATTATTACTTTTTTTACGTGTAAACTTGATCATGACCATTAGACACCTTTATTATTATATGATAATTTTTTGTTTGTGTGTTTATTAATTTATATGTATCTACAAAAACGAAGTGTAAACAATTACTTATGTAGGTGCTCATATGCTTATGCTCATATTATTGATATTGTTGAATTTTTATGTAGGTATTGTTATAGTAAATACAACATTTTTAGATTTGTTGGAAAAAATCGACATAAACCCACATGTTAGTAGGAAGATTTGAATCATACGAGACATTCATTATTTAAAAGGCAATACAGCATCATTTAGTATCAAAACAGGAAATCAAGATAAAACAGCAAGACTTCCTTATATATAGGTATTATATTATTGTGTTGCGTGAGGTGCAAGAAAGAAAACACCATTCTTGAGAAGCTACCTTTCGTTGATTTTTTTAAATTAACTTCAGTACAGACGAAGTGTTTGAGAAATTAAATACGTGTTTTCATGGATGAACAAAATTGACTAAACCATTTATGATGAGAATCAACACAATAGGTGTGGAAGTATTGGCTAAGTATGCTGAAAGAAAAGGTTGGTTGAATCAAATATTTTTCGTTTTAAATGCGAATCATCAAAATACCAAGTAGAGTTGTCTAGATTTTGGAGGCTGCATGATGAAGTGGTGTTATGATTGATGGAAGAGCATGCAAAACCTTTTCCGCTCTAAACAAATTATCTCCAAAACATTTGAACAATTTTCGATTTGTTGCACAATTCACATCTATCTGACATATCTAATAGGTTCGATAATCTCCTACCAAATTTCAAACCAAATGGAGCATATCTAAACAACTTATACTTACGTAAATACGTGTATATATAATTGAAGCAACTGTTTCAAAATTGGAATTATGAGTCACAAATAAATATATTGTATCGCTCCAAAACTTTTTACCAAAGAAATCATAATTTATTTAAATTGAAAAGCATTGAAAAGAATAAAACATGGATTGAAGATTCAATCTCCATAGAAAATGGAATGCCCTTGAAAGGCAAAGAAGAATGCGATTTCATGAACTTGGTTACCAATGGAGGGCTAACTTCTAAGTTAACATTGCCAGTGGACTACCGAGGCTCAAGAATAAATCTTTTCAGACTGTAATTCTATTCCAAAATACCAACCTTCGTAAACAATAATTCCTGTCTTTGACCTAGGTAAGAAATATATCTCTCTAAATAGCCTGCTACCTAATTTGCATTTCTTTAAAGGCATGTACTATTTTCTTTTATAATTTTTAGCACACAATTTCTTAACATATGTATGTATATATGAAATATACAATTATTTTTAGTGTCAAATAAAGTCTAAATTTTTTAAAAATATATCAAATAATTTACATATAATCAGTTTTACAAGAGATATTGGGTGTTGGATTATATGTATATCATTTCCTATGATATATAATCCATCCGTATGAAAGCCGTTTTTAACAAATTTTAAGCAACTCACACTCCAATAGATTTTGAGAGCTTGATAGAGAATTAATATTCAACAAAACCTGCAATCTTATATAACATATGGAAACATGCATAGGTAAAATAGTCAATTTATTTGTATGACAAATATTGTTGTGGTCCGAGCGACTGCGATAGTTTATTATCTGAGGATACAAACATAATTTGGCGGCCTCTGCACATTTCCCAAGTATTGTGCTAACGGTTGTCAATCCATGTGGATTAATTACCAAGCTCGTATTAACACAGCCTCCAATATGATTGTTATGCATGTTATAAAAGATACCATATTTATATCGTATGCCACATTTCACTTAGAATAAAAAGAGTGATATCTACTTCTGCTATCACTTCTTACTCACACTGAACGAATATTTTTTTGCTACTGTACATCGTGACAATTAAATTCCTCACATGATTTGTACTTCAATATACTGTTTTTGAAGTTTCTTGCTATTTTTTTTTCTTTTATATAAATATGATGCACTATTCCTAATAACTAATAATACGCTCTAACGAACCATTAGAAAAAACTGCTTTATTTAACATCATCAGTATTAACAAGCATAGTGTAAGAAAATCTTTCCCAGATCATTTTCCTTGTTTTCTTAATCAATATGTCAAAAAACTAGTTGTCAGCTAAGCGATCATTCGAATGCCATTTGGTTATAGACAACCCAACGAAAACAAGCGTAACACGCATGAGAAACAAACGAGCGCGCAACTAATTAGATTAAGCACCTGAACGACCGGATCACGGCCGCCAATAATTACCGATAATTGAACAACTTCTTCGCTGCAAAAGACGTGAAATAATGCGGGCCGATTTGTAAAATCGGCCACTCTTACTTACAAACGGACATAAAATAATGCACACAGCACTATAAATAAATACTTTCGATTATATGAACTTCCATACTAGACATACACTGTTAACCAAAATTCACGATGACATACTTCAAACACCCAGAGAGTCTTCTGAAAAGTGTTAAATTTAAAACAGACGATACTGAGCGCGGAAAGCTTGTTTGTTATTGCAAAATGAATTGAAAAATATCAGTAATATATTAGTAATTATGTCTATGAGAACTCGATTAATTATACAGAATGCAAAGAAAATATGTGACTCAACAAATAATCAAGATAATGGAAGAATAAGTGAAAACAATGTAAAAATGTTAACCTCAAAAAATGTGAAGTGTCTTCAGGTGTGTCTAAAATCGGTAAAAAGCCCTTGGAATATGAAAACCAATTACATTTTCCAGAATTAAACAATATGTTTTGATCTTTCATTGCAGAGGTAGTCACTGAATTAGACGATGAGTCTTTTGAATCAGACGCTGATTGCGATAAATATCTACCTATTTCTGAGAATTCGTCAGGCACAGATGAATACCAAACACCTAAAAATTAAAATTGACGTCAGAACTACAAGGTACAAAAGATGTTGCTTTATTAATCAGAAAAAATGAAGTATGTAGAGATAATGAGAAAATTTTCAAAATTAAGGAAAAAACGGCTAGAAAAAGAGCTAAAGAATACGTGGACGAAGAACATTGCAGCAATGGCGAGACAAAGAGGTGAAACTTATTTGAATCAAAGAGGGAAAGAAATACCAGGGAAGGTTGTAAATTTAGGTATGCTTTGTAATGAAGGTTGTAAAAAAAGTGTAGCGACAAGCTGGAGCCAGAAAAAAGAATAGAAATATTGTCCAGATACTGCAAATTAGATGAAGATACTAAAAACATGTTACTTTTAAAAGTATGATATGCAAAATACCAGCAAGGCCTCAAAAGAATGCTGCTCATCATACGTCTGCATCTTTTACTTACACAATAACCATTAGCAATATAGGGGTAACAGTATATGTAAAAAGACATTTTGTTCGTTATATCAAATTGGCAAAAGGGAGGTAGAATACCTTCAAAAGAGTATAAAGGAAAGTTTACATACACCTAAACCTAAGAGAAGAGGCAAACATTACAACAAGCCGCATAAGATAGGAGATAATGTTAAACAATATACATAATAGAATATATACAATCATTTCCTGCATCGGAGTCCCATTATTCTCAAAACAACAATCACAACAAAAAATACCTTTCTTCCTTGTTAAATATATCTAAGATGCACAACCTATATATCGAAAAATGCACCGAAGAAAATAAGCAGTCTTGTACTGTACTTACAGCAAGATCTTCTATACCATATTCAACTTTTCTTTTGGGGACCCTCCCAGCGATGCAATACCTGCGATAGCTGAAAAAGCAACGAAGAAGATACACAAAATTATGAGGCAGCCTTTTCAGCGTGTAGATCGTCAATGCGCAAAAATTGAAATGGTCTATGCTATCTTACCATGGATCTGCAACAAATACTTCCTCTTCCTAAACTTACAACTAATAAAGCTTTATTTACGCCAAATGTGGATGTACAACTTAGATATACATTCCATTACTAAACAAGTTGAAAAAGCTTCTTTACGTGGACAGAGGATGTAGCTCATCGTGGAAGCTCTGAGGTATGCAGCTCCTTATTAACGACGATAGAATATAACAACATTTTTCAAGGCATTAGTACACCATATTGTGGACCGACTCATGTGCAGGCCAGAATAAAAACTTCTTGGTCATATGAATTTTTCAGTACCTAATACTGAAAGGCATATTTAAAACTATCGACCATAAGTTTCCTGAAGTGGGACACAGTTATTTAGACTCCGACAGAGACTTTGGACGTATCGAGTTGCTACGTCCACATGAGACTATATTTTTAACTGAAGACTATCAAACTATAATAAGTCAATCTTGCAAAATGAATCACGTAACGGATATGAGTCTTCACTTTAGGAATCTTGCTGATTTGGCAATCACATTAAATGTACTCAACCGTTAAAAAGTACACTAGGTGAGAACGTTCCTTTCAGTGATGGGATTCAATGGATACGCGTATGCGAATATGGTTCCTACCTCTATAAAAAGAGTTTTGACCTCTATACTCCTTTTAAAAAAGTCAACATTATCCGAAACTCTCGCATTCCTACACCAAAAAACATTGAAATTAAGAGAATTGGAAAAAAACTGGACAGTTATCTGCCGAAAAAGTTGCAAATATAAAAACCCAAATTCAATATCTCAAAGAACCATATAGATAGTTCTATAACGCAATTATAGGCGAACAAGAAGACAAAAGGCTTCTTTAAAATAAATTATATTAAATAAGTCAACGATGGTGTTTATTTTTGTTTTATAATTTATTGTAATAAATTTTCCTAATTATTATTATAATTAGGAATTAGGATCTCTTTTTATACCCCTTTTTCTCTGAGAAAAAAAAAACTTTTTTTGCTATAATTTTGTGCATGGATAAAGGGGATAAGTACATGTTTTTTCAAAATTCGAATTTTTTTATTTTTTTTAAGTGTGATCAATTTTATATTGGTAAAGTAAAAGCATCATTTTGGTTTAATAACTCGCAAAGTTTAAACAAAATTAAACTAAAAGTAAAATAGAACAATTAAAATTACTTTTCAAAACTTTCTCCGTTTTTACATTTCTTTACTATAATAGAGATAACTTAACTAACTAACTAACTAACTTATCTAATATTTATTATTCAATTGTGTACAACAATGAAGAACGGATTTCTTTGATATGGTTTTTATGCATACTATTTCGTTATAAAGTACTTTTAAAGGTATGATGTTTATATTAATTTGACGAAAAAGCTACAGTAAATCGATAAAATAAATCGTATGTCATAAACGAAATCATAGAGTGAGTACAACTTTAAAGTTCCCACAAATTGAGTTTAGTACAAAGATTAAACGCCCCACAGATTTCTGATGGTTCTAATTTGAGCTAAAACAAGAAATAAACTACAGAGGCGCGTTCGAAATAAGTGGATATCGGTATAAGTATAATACAAACGTGTTTGAAAAAGAAACATTTATCAAAATATGTTACACTTAAATGACGTTCCAAAAAAATATATATAATAGAGAGCGTTTAACAAAGCTGGTTAACTTTTTCCTAGGAAATCCGTTTGTTTTTGTTAATAGATTATCAGCATATAAGTATGATTTCGAATTAAGTTATGTTCATGTTAGTGCATTTTTAATGCACTTTCACAAACGTTCCAATATTCTGTGTAAACCACAGTATGTGACAATACTCTCTTTTCGAACGCACTCCATAATTGATAGAAATATTGTCAATGTTGATTATGTATGATTCTAAAAGAGGTCGCTGCTAGATAATGATATAAATTATAAGGTTACACCATGGTTAGACCAATTACCAGTTGCTAATAGTTTCTAATCAACAATTAAGTGCGTTCTTCGTAAGCACTGTGTCAGAATTAAAGAAATAATAGAAACATCAATTTCATATTTTATAGCTGCAATGAGCCTGAGTAAGTTCTTTTCCGTTGCCATAGAACGTAACGTAAATGACATTTGTGTAACCTAACTAACATTCCATATTGTCACAATTAATTGTCGTTAGAAAACTAAGATAAAGATAATGGCGCTTAAAAAGATAATGGTAAGTTTTCTATTTTAACAATTCTGAAATATTCCAATTACATATTTTTTAGAACGTTCTGCACATGAAATCGCATAACAAATCGCCCTTCACCTGTGATTTTTATACGACTTGCAAGAATTGCATTCTGATTCCGATTAAAGGTTACTACACATTAACAATGCGCACAATTTTTAGCTTAATATTGATTGGATACTTCTGCCTTACCATTTATCTGGGACCAATTGCACTTATGCTAACAACCCTTGTGATTGAAATAAAATGCTTTTTGAGTTGATAGACATAGCGTATAATATGTATGAAATGCAAAACGTACCATACTACTTCAGATTTATAACGTGGTACTTTTTGATCACTGCAAACTACTTTTTCTGTGCAGAAAATGCTATGCAATATTTTTATATATTTATTGAGAAATTACCATTAATTAAGTTTTTTGTAATTTATCACAAATTCTTATCCTTCTTAATTTACTTTGTTGGAGTTGTTTGGTTTGTATTAAGTTTAAAGAAGAAGTACGATAAATGGCAATTTACTTTATTGGCGTGGACTCATGTAGCGCTACTAGTAATAGTAGCATCATCTTCTATGATGGTAAAAATCATATTTGAAGGTTTAATTTGGGTCGTAATCAGTGTAACAGGAGTGGCTTGTAATGACATTGGAGCTTTTTTATGCGGAAAAATTTTTGGAAGAAGACCTCTCATACAAGTTTCTCCGAAAAAAACTTGGGAAGGTTTTATAGGTGCCGGAATAATAACTATAATTTATGGAATCGTTGTAAGTACGATCTTATGCAAATACGAATACTTAATCTGCCCACTTGAATATAGAAACATTTCCGGGCAAATAACTTTAGTGTCTGAGTGTGAAAGAAGCTCCTTGTTCAAGATAAAAACTTATTCTCCACAATTTTTGTTTGGTACTTCAATAACAACATTTCCATTTGTTTTGCATACCTTTTGGATTTGTCTATTCGGAAGTATAATTGCCCCGTTTGGTGGTTTCTTTGCATCCGGATTTAAACGCGCTTTTAAAGTTAAAGATTTCGGCACAGTAATTCCCGGTCACGGTGGAATTTTAGACCGATTTGATTGTCAAATATTCATGACTACGTTCGTCAATGTGTATATTGGTACCTTTATAAAAGAGCCAAGTGTTGAGAAAATCTTTTCCCGGATATTAGCTATGAAGAACGAACATCAGATTGAATTTTTTCATTTATTAGGAAATTATTTACAAGGTAATGGATTATCGGTAAATAAAACAGATAGCGCTATAATGGAGTTGTAGTAACGTTTATATATGTTCCTCAATGTTGTATTCTTATTAGATTAGAATAAAAGTTGCTTGTAACTGTATTCGACCTGTGTATCAAATAATAAATAAGCACAAAATATGAGAAAAATAGTTTTGTTCGCATGAATGGATTTGATGAAATAATCATTAATATAGCGTGCTCTTATGCAACCAAAGAAACACAGGATGAATAAAGGCTGCATTATCTTGATTCAAATATTTTGTATGAAAACTATTCTTGTAATAATAAAATCTAGCAGCACGATTTAAATTGTTATAAATATATTCACAAACAAAATAAAAATTATTAAAAACTTTACAACGCTTGTCGATATAAATAATAGGAAAGTAACTTCAAATAAAATCACGACTAAACTTTAGAATTTTGTGTTTAATCGTATAAAATATTTCAGCGGTATGCAACAGTATTATAATAAAACGTAACAGCAAATATTGTCGAATATGTTTAATTATTATTAAAAAAATATATATATACATATATGATACATTATACACAGTATGTTACAAAAGTGAAAATAACGCCCTTTTACTGTTACAAAGTTATATGTGGTCTGGACTATACAAATAGAACCATGTTTGGTATAAATATCTCTAATACAACGAGTACAAACAGCAAAATTACGAAAGTGTATGTTATTGTCGTCACATATTTTCCATAACAAAGGTGTATAATTGTTCATAGAACCTTGCACAAAATTCATGTCGAATTAAACGAAAAACAAAGTCCTATGTCTGTCAAAACATACACTTTTGTATTTCGCCAAATTATAATACATCAAAATATCAAAGTCGTATGTGATTCACAGAATTTTGTTGTATTGAGTTTTTCTACACACTGGTGTAACAAATGAATTATAAGGAAGTACGTTTTTCCAAGATAACATGTTTAGACTTCTTAAAATGCTTTTTTGAAATCAAATATAAAACTTCCTTTCTTGATTCCGATTTTACAGCATGTAACTTAAGACCTATAGACGAAATATTAGAACCCATGTCATTGCCGAGGCTAGCGAAGAAGTGTAAAGTCCAAAGTTGTATGATACACGTTTCTAAAAAAATATTTTTTCTTAGAAAAAAAGAAATTTACCAGGGGTTGGCAATTGTTGCTAAAAAACTCCTGGTAAATTTCTTTTTTGTAGATTAACATTCTATTTACATCCTATCGAACCAAAAGACATAAATAAATCAATCAGAAAAGTTGTGCTTCTTAAAATCGTACCTTTAGAATTTTCAAACTCGATTTTCTCAATTTGAACATTATGTTGCTTAGAACCTTGTAATATTGGACGAGCGATTTAAGTTTAGTACATACTATGAGATTCAAAATGTTTATCAAATCCGTTCCTATCGATAGTGGCAAGGTAATAATCCTATGGGGTGCATGAAGCGATCTCGGATGCCATCTTTTTGCTCCAACAACCCTGCCAGCAAAAAACTGTTGAAGATATTGGCAGGTTTGTCAAGCAGTATGAGCTGGAGCATTAATGTTGAAAATAACCTGTTTTGAGCTGATTTTCTTGTAGTTCTGGAACAAACAACTCTAACATCTGTTGATAACCGTGATCTAAGAAAAATGATTGATTCAATTAACTTGTTATGGTAATAATTCCTGTACTGTAGAAACTTTGTACAGAACGATAGGAACAATATCAATAAATAAAAACGACAACAGTCATTTTGAATCTCCCTTTATTTACAAGAAAAATCATTTCATTTAAGTTTTAGCTTATAAAATACTATTGATAGGAGAGGAATGACTCTGATGTATATTCAGCTCACCCAAATAAAATCAGGAATTAAAAGCCAAATACACAATGTAAAGTAAACTGTAATGTCTTAATAGAATCGACAATTATTATTGATTGAATGTAGAATCGAATGAAGTCGTTAAATAAGTTTCTACGAACAAGTGTCAAATACGCGATATTATTTTGCAAGTAATTTTTTAGTTTATTGCCGACATGATAGGTAAATAAGCTTCCCTGCGCTGATGCATCAATGGCATTCACTGACAAGACAGTGCAGGTATGCACAAATCGAGAAGGAGCTCTTGGCAATTGTTGTGGGACTTGTTAAATTTCATCTATTTGTATTTGGTAAGAAAGTGATAGGAACAGATCACCTGCCATTAATAAGTATTTTCAGAAAACCTTTGAACAAGTGTCCCGCACGCTTGCATAGAATGCTTCTTCAAATACAAAAGTACGATATTGACGACAAATACAAACATGGTAAAGATTTGGTGATTGCAGATGCTCTGTCTCGGGCTTATATAAATGACAAACAAAATGTCGATAACGAAATTTCTAGTCATGTTTGTATGATAATATCTGAAATTAATATTACAAAGAATAAATGGAAAGAATTTCAAGAACATACAAAGGGAGACAATGAACTCAAATTTCTAAAGAAAACTATTTTAAACGGCTGGCCCAAGAGCAACAATCAAGTGCGTAATAGCATAAAAAATATAGTCAGTACAAGCAGAATTTAACGATTATAGACGATCTAATTTTTTAAAGACAAAGCACTGCTAGTTCCCCAAACTCTGCAAAAGGAGATGATTGACAAAATTCACTATAGTCACATCTCAAATGTCTTTCTCTAGGCAAAGAATCACTTTTTTTTTGGTTAATATGAGCAAGGATATTAAACAAAAAATTCAAATTCACAACAAACAGAACCTTTAAAAAGCCATAATATACCAACGCACTACTGTGGAACAAATTAGGTTGTGATCTCTTTGAACTCGGAAATATCAAGTACCTACTAGTAATAGACTACTATTCAAAATACATAGAAATACAGTGTTTGAGTCAAGACACCACCAGCCTACATGTAATTGAATGCTTAAAACGTATATTTGCACGTCATGGGATACCACTAACATTTGTATCGGATGGTGGCCCCCAGCTCACCTCCAGGGAGTTTAAAATGTTTTCTCAAGAGTGGGAATTTACTCATCTTATAACTTCACCAACCCACTCACAGACAAACGGTATGGCGGAGAGAAATGTGCAAACTGCAAAAAACTTTTTCAAAAAGCTCTTGATGATCACAAAGATATTTTTATGGCTTTACTCATGTATAGAAATATGAAAGTTGATAAAAACTATTCGCCGGCTGAAATTCTAATGTCACGTAAGCTCAGAACAATCATAACTTCACAAAATTGTAATTATAAAAACCTCAACAAATAAATTTCACTCACTTTAACACTTCCTTAAACACAAAAATAGAAACGTGTGAAAAATACTGTAATAAAAAAGCCAAAACATTCCAACCACTTGAAGAAGATACTCACGTAACACTGCAGTTAAAACCTAAAGCAGTATGGTTACCTGCAGTTGTAATAAAAAAGATACGATACGGTAAGAATGAATAACGGCAACATTATCAGAAATAGAAATTTCATAAAACTAAGTGAATATAAGAACAAAAATAACCCTTCTTCATTTTTATTTCCCTACAAAGAAAGGTAAGAAAGGCATGTAAAATACTATTTAGACTTAGACAGTAGTTCGGAAAATGTATCTGAAAATGAATTAGAGAACGAACAAGCCGAAGCAACAAGTGAAACTAGTCCAAATCGAGAAAGCCCTAATCAAAAAAGTAGTGTCAGTTCGGAGGATGTGGAAGAGGCGTTTATATCACGCGGGAAAGTGATATCTTCGGGAAGGATAACGAAACCTCCTCAAAGACTCGACCTCTAAGAGAGGGGAATGTGGGGTGGTACCACTGAATATGAACTGTCATGGAATGTGTTGTTGTGGGTTGAAGCTGATCTTGTTTTTACTATACGTAGTGTCATATCCTCGTAGATCCATCCAACCATAATCAATGCACAAATAAACATATATAACAATACCTAATGTACACCATAAGTTGTCAATCGTGTTAAAGAAGAAACAATAGAATATGAATCTTCTTTCTCTATCTTTTCAACATTCAGTCAACAATTTATCCTGTTCGTACAACTCATGAATTATTTAAAGAAATATATTTGCAACTTTATCCATACCGCGTCACAGCACAAAGACAGCAATTTTATAATTGGTTTATAAACATGAACAACAATAACTGAGAGCTTTCACCAAGAGTTATTTTACCAATGGCAAATGGTTTCAATTCGAGTTTGCTGAATTATTAAAATACAAGGATTTGGATCCATAATCCACATGTAACTCTTAAAAAAAACACTTATATTCATTAAAAAAAAAAACAGTGTGTTTGAGTAGCCTTAAGCATATTCGAATAATTGAGCCAATTTTTTCTCGAGGTAATATTAACTGCGTAAAGATACTGCACATAAATTGTATCATTGAATGAGAGAGAATTTTTGACGATGAAAAAATTGCTACACCATCGCCTTGACTGCACATTGAACTTTACAGTAAACACAGCTTGGCTGGAGAGGGCAATTAAACGAGTGTCTACAATAATAGACTTATGATTTGGCGTAATATTTGGACTCTGCTCTTGACTGAAAGCTCATACTCAGACCACATCTGACAAACAGCTATCAGAAATCTGTAGATGTGTAGAAGAATATTTGAATCAAATTACGGACTCTGATCGAGAATTCTTACTTATGCGTCGTTTGTCGTATTGAACAGAATGTAAACGTAGACGTACTTGGTTATAACGGAAGCAATGAGTACAACGCCTACTGCTGCTGTGGAAGTATTGCTAGATATTCACTTTTTGGGTCTCTTAGTAGAAGTAGAGGAAGTAAAAGCAGCAAATTAAAAGTAAAATAAGGGTTAGGATTATCCCAAAAACAGCTTTCTGCAATGTTTGAACTTACCTTCTGCCATCATATAGATATGGTGACCCACAGGACAATCAATACCTTCACCAAACTTTTTGAAGTAGTTCTGCAAATTGGAGCATGAGATTCTGAAGCAAAGATAGAGGCTCTGGTAGTACAAATTTTCAAACAAATCTAGTTTCCAAGTATAATCGGCGGGCAAACATGGGTTCAAGGAATTCTCCTGACTGGGACAATTTGACAAACACAAATAGGGGAAAATACAATAAAACTGGTCAAGGCTCCTGGGCATTCTAGTATAGTAGGAAACAAGAAAATTGATTAACTAGCCAGATGTGCTTTAAATATATCTTTCATAAGACCACATCTAGCCTGTGGGATATGACCCAGTAGGTTATCAATCAGGAGAAAGTACAATGTTAAGATGTCAATACTGCTATTGGTGGAGAATCACCGGTCAGCAAACTGCTACGACTTTGCTGCTTACTTAGGGTAGGAAAAATCTGAAGCAAGTCAGTAAGATAAGAACGAGGCATAGCCACCTGAAACACACTTATACAACTATGGCCTTGTATCTAATTCCACTTGGGAAGATTATTAGGAAGGATATATTGGGTATCTTAACGAGATAGTACGGTTCTTTTATAGAAGAAATTCTTTGAGAAATTGTAACACAAAGGAACACAATAGAGTTACCGAATATATTCACACACAAATACAGCAAAAAAAAGTTTTCCTTAAAGTGAAACAAAAAACCTCAATTTTTTTTTTGGTAGGTTTATATATTTTAGTTTTCTATTCTACGTAATAGACTTCAACACTTCCACTTCACACTGTCATTTGACGATTTTATTCCATTCAAAAAACAACACGCTACAAGAATACTTTTTGTGACAAAATGCTAGGCCTCATCCGCAGCATCCACAGAACACTTATCAGTCAACACCATCACCATTTCAACAAGACACGTAGACTGTTTGGTGTTTTGAGGATATTTTACTTCTACATGAAGATATTTAAGGAGAAGCTACGATACTGTAATGTTTTAATTTCAAAATTTATTTTTTATTGCAAAACACTTAAAAAACACAAAATAATTGATGAACGGAACTCCGATTTATCACACAAATTGTTAGTATTACAGATACTACAGCAGATCAGGTAGATTTTTAAATTGCTTATTTAGCATACCGTTGATTAAATAAACAACCAAAGTAAATATTGTACAGCACACAATATTTGTATTAATTTGATTTTGCATACAGTTAACTATCGTACCAGTATCTGTATGGACCACAATTACCTCTCATCATTCGACCATAAGTGTCGAAGTAAATGAAATACTTATAAGAAATATCGGATATTTATAGTCGGTCGCGAGTGCAGTTACAGCAGTTTTGCGTTGCTGCATTTGATAACCGCTCTGTTATACGATGGTGTTTACAGTACGTGAAACAATGTAATACGGCGTAAAGTATCACCTGTACGTCATAAAAATCTTTAATCGACTATGCGTACGGTATAAATTATAAAAGAAATAAAGTGGCAGAGACCGACAGAGCGACAATAACCGAACTAACAGCTACATTCACGCGCATAACAACGTACTCAACGCTACACCGACAAAACGACAATAAGCAACAGCAACAACAGCAAAAAAACATTTATGTGTGTCGTTCCTGTGTGTCGCTTTTTGCGTTCCTACGCAATGTAGCACATACCTACCTATATCGTCTGAACTCGTAATACTACCTAAATGTGAAATCAAGTCTCTCACTTTAATTAAAGCGATGGTAAAGCAACAGTGGGGAGGCCAAACAATGCCTGTTATGCAAGATTATAAATTCCAGCAAATGCTAGTTGAAAAACAAAGAAGAAGCCCGTACAAACGGAATGCAATATAGAGGAAAATGCAATTAATTTTTTTTATTCGAAAAGCGAGATGCCTTTGATACATCCTGGGAGTAAGAAATTATTAAAATACTTCGCGAAATAACTCCTGAAAGTAATTATTAACGAAGGCGTAGTATATACGCAACAGTGCGCGAAGCGGTTTTGTTGTAGTTCTAAATAACCACTTGTGTAAAAATTTATTTCGGTCGCGTATATTCAGAGAGTAAAATAACCAATACGTACGGTTACATTGTAGTAGGATAATTACTCGTCATATATAGCACAAAGTATTTTTACAATTTTATGCAGAAGGTTTCAAAAAACACTTTCCTTTAGAGAGCCCAGTAGCAAAACGAAAATATTTAAAACTCAAACGGTAATTCAGTGTTAAATTATAAATGTTGAAGGTGACACCAGTATATCACATACAATGAAATTGAATTGAAAATTGGTATAAAAGCAATACAGACGATTTTTATAGGCATTTAAATATCCGAAAACTAGCCGTTAAATCTCGCTTAATTGGATAGAAACTCACAAACAATATATCGTGCTAAGTGGTGCAAAGAAATGGATGATGATGTGTCTATAAGTAAAGGTCTGTTTTTACTGGAGCATTTATCCATCACGTTTGACAGCCACCGTTTAACCAGCCTTCCAAACGCCGTGTTTGCACTGTTTTATATTGTCAAATTGGCGTAGTGAAAGTACTTGCGCAAAATGGAGAACTCAAAGTTATTCTTCTATTATTAGAAGAAGAGGATGATCATGGCTTGCATACAGCATGTACTTTCTAAAATGTTTTTCCAGATGTCAAGGACATACATATCTTTGTAATCTGTATTCCGCATGTGCTATATTACTTTATATATATTTTTTTATTTTCCTATTCACACATCATCCTCTACTTCGGTGGGGTTTTAAAGAGCCATAGCGTTTAATTTGAAATACGATTCGGCACTAATACTCCAAGCAGTCAAAATGGTGCATCATTGGAAACAAACTTTAAGTTAATGAGCCGCTTAGATACTTTCAAGTGAGCCAACTCCAACAAATGTTATTCAGTCCAGTCAGAAATCGAAATGAAGCCAGACCCCTTCGTTCCAAGATTTCCAAACACTTGAACGGTTAGATGATTGAATTTTAAAGATAACTTCAGATTGTTCTTTTATACATATTAGCACTGTACCTTCCAAAGGTACAAAATAATTAGAAAAGCCTAAATTTTATTACGTTTCTTTTTCTTCAAAATTGGAGTTTTGAAAGTTGTTGCAGTTTGTTTCATATTGTTCCAAAGTATCAACTTTTTACTTCGCAGATTTTTCGAAATAATACCAAAAATAAAATTTTACCTATAACTGAGTTTACAAAATATCTAATAGTTCAGCCTAGATTTCTATTCCTGTTGCTTACTGTCTTAAAGTCTTCCAGATATTGTCGTGTAGATAAGTTTGCACTTGATGTTTCACCAAACATATGCTGTCAGCGTCTTTAGAACATTAATAGAGAATAATGTAGTCTATTACTGCTCATGATACTGTATTTCCTTTCCACTGACTTTCGATACTGGATTAATTTGTCATGAATTTAACATTGGATTATTTTATCCCTATCTTGAAGCAGTTGTTAATTTAACATTGTCATAATCTGGAATACAATGATCCCTATCTTGAAGCACTTTGTTAAAGGACAAAGTCCTGTAAATACTTTCAGTACACAATAAGGGTAAATTGAAATTTTAGTGGTTAATAACGAATTGTTGTATTTTAAGTGATAAAAATGAATATTTGTAAAATTGTCAAAAATGGGATATGCGCACTTCTGATGGGATTAATGCCCTACATGCAGAGGATTTATGCCTCATAGGGGGATAAACACCTCTGCTCAAGTAATAAAACAATTAATGATAGCAAACTATATAAAAAAATATATTTAGAGACAATAATAAATTCGAAAACAAAGTAACAGTAAACTTCTCAAAAATAAATACCTAAATTCTAATAAAAATATCAAATTTATGAATAAAAAAATACTTTGTCTCGAATATTTGTCATTTTACAGGTCAATAATCGCTTTGGTCACTTTTTTAGCTTTTTCTCGTAAATCTTCCTCCCTCCAAGCAGCTCGTGGCTTTATATTTTGCTTTCGAACGTATTTTCTTGGCATTCTGTATTAATTATTGTTAACTAGATACCTTCTGTTGGCAATAACTGAGGCCTATATCATCCACAACGACAGGGCATATATCGCTTAGACATCAAATTTAGTGGGATATATGCCCCACACAAAAATTTAAGTTTCCCACGTATTTTTTAGCGTTAACCTAACATTTTTAAAAGATTGCGATATAAAGAACGCATTCCAGTGGAAACTTCACAATTTTAGAGTTGTATGATTAGAAAATACGAAAGGCAAGGTATGTCAGTTAACACAAAATTAAGTAAGGACTCACCTGATTTTGCTTTTTCCCGATATTGTCGAAACAGCTCACACCCTTACTCTGCAAAGTTCACATTGCCATAACGAACCAACAGACAAGCTTTTGCGTGTATAATTATTGACATCTAGAGTTTAGTTCGTAAAATATAGAGGTGAAGTGTTTATCCTCCTGGGCCACATTTACCCTATCTACGTTGAGGGTCCATGCACTTTCTTGTCTGCCCAATACAATTTTTTCCTTGATGTGCAAGTTCGCCAATTGATCCTTTTTTTGGCTAGAGTAAATGCTTTATCTCCTTGTCTGTGTTTAATGACATTAATTGAATAACAGTACCACATGGTTCAAACGTGTGTTAAAAAGCAGACAATCGAGTGAATTAGTTTCTTCGCGGGTGTTATAGATATAGTGTTCTGTCTAATTCTGGTCCAGAATGATCTTTTAAAATAGCTAATAAATCAATATCAATAATATACATAACAAGTTTATCCTTGTTATGCTACAAAACTTGTGTCCTACGTACAATTATTAATTATAAGAAGTGAAACAGTCTTTGTATGTAATGAACAAAAACGGTTAGAACGATTGAAATTTGGTAGAAAAATAATATTAACTGGGTTTATTTTGCTAGAGATACATATCAGGATTTTTACAAGAACTTGGCAGATATTGCCATTCCATATGTTCATTTTTACAGTTGTGTTTGCCATTTTATGCAGTTATTTAAGGAAGCCCAAGCTTTCTGTTTCCTTCGCAAAAATAATCCTGTTGGACCAACGATTAGAAACACGGAAGAAAAATAGCGTAGGAATATTAAACGACGAATATCATAAAATGGAAATCTGGATTCCATTCGTAATACGTTATACGATGACTGTTTTTAATTAAAAACTAAGCAATTTTAATTTTAATGTGGTATCGACAATAAACTTTTTAATTCATAAAAACTGTTCAAAATTTCTTCCAAGAACGAGTCGACATTTAAAAGATTACCGCACACACTCAAATATTTCTGTTACGTTTCGTTCTGACGTATGTATTTTATTAATAATTCATAAAACAAGTCGCAAGTTTAGTCATTTATTAACAACTTATTATAACATACACATGACTGCCATTATGTCTAATACTCCAAGTAACTCTCTAAGTGGTGATGAGGTGTTGCACATGCCCTCTAAGCATCATTCCTCAACTACATTAAACTTATTACAATTCAAATATGCAACAATTTCGAGGAAGAATATAGGAGGTATGTGGCGAAGTATGGCAAATCCTTCCTTCTCCGTATACGGCCTAACATCTTTGTAGTAATTCTGCACCATTTTTTGTAACAGTTCCAGAAGTTTCGTTAATGTGACTCCAGATAAACAAAATATCTAAGGTGTTAATGTCTGCTGAATTCAGCGAATCTCTTGTTACCAATATACAGAAACTGTACCATCGAGAAAGGCGGTCACCACTCTTGATGTATGCGGTGGTGTATTACTATAGCTGCCACATATTTAGCCTGGTATGAAACAAAATATTTCCCAATAAAACTAGAGGCTCATTGGCAATGTCGTCGTTACATCAATTAGGTATAAGAAATGGGGCTAACAAGAAATCATTAAGAATTCCGCATTAAACGTTGATACTAAAGTGCTGTTGATGAGCCTTGAGTTTAATAAAATGCGGTGTTTCATCAGCCCATACATGTATATTTTTGGTACCAAAAATACCATAGCTGCTAAAACATAAATCATTCGTAACAGATATGCTGTTTAATATGTTTATATTTTATAAAATGTTTGTCCTTGGGAAAATTCAGCTGGATTTAAGGCATAAACTTGTCCATTACGAAGCGGGTATAGCTATTGCTCATGAATAACTTTCGATACAGGAACATAATCTACATGCGCACAATCTTGCGCTTTAATGTCCAAAACTGCCTCTTCAAATGTTACTGTTGGGCTGGTTCAATTTTATCTACACCATGCTTGATAGGCTTTACTACTACTACTATAAGTATCAGAAAGCCATTTTTTACAGCAGCAAATATAGCATGGTGCCGTATTTATCGATTGGGAAACACTTCTATAGAGATGCGCGTAGTATGCATTATGTTCGATTTGACCGACTGTATCATGAACTCTTAACACGTCACTGTCATTTCTTGGAATGTGGCCATTATTTAACACAATCGAGTTTTTTGAGACCTACTGTAACTTGAGTAAAAATAAAATGATAGTGGCAGTAACATTTAACAAGCAATGTCCAAATATGAGGCGATCCAAACGAGATGTTAAACAAACTAAGAGACAAGAACATTAAAAATAATAGAAAACTGATTTCCCCGCCAAATGAAAGCCAGTGTCCCCTCGATAAAAAAAATGTCATCTGTTGACCGAAAATTTTTAAGTACACAATAACGGAAGAGCAATAAAATTAAGGAACTCAAACGTGTAAAATTAATAAATTGGCAAGAAAACTATCGACGTCAAAGTAAATACCAAACGGCTATTCATAAAAAAATTAAATTCTGCATTTTATTCTGGAGATATCAACTTAAAAAGATCAGTTCAGAACTGCAAGGTCAAGCAGAAACTGAAACAATTCAAATATAACCACATATAATGAAACCATTCGAAAGGAAAACTTGACTACCTATAACGACACCACATAATACCATAAATGTCATATACCTCTCAGTCTGCTACAATCTACTGCATTATGACACAAAAGGATTACATTTAAAGCACATAAAATATTGTAGGGAGTTATGAGATGTATAGAAGTGATTGTATCATGTTGGGAGGTAATATTTATATTAGCCCCGCCTCGACCACAAATCCCGCCTACTTATATCTCACTGACAAAGCTCCGAAATGTTGGTAATATTGTTGTGATGCACACAGCAGGTAGGTTGCACAATGTTGTACAGCTCGAGAAGTCATCTTCTTGAAGTTTCTGAGCAAACTAAAGGAAATATAATCTGTTGTATTTGAGAAATATATGTATAAATATACCTACCTATAATATATAACGTAAAAGGAGTTATGTAGCATATAGCCTCCCAGGATATTTTTGGTAAAGAATACAAATTACCTCTTCATTATAATATATAAGGACATATCGTGTGAACGGTGGGCTTATCCTTGAAAGGTACTTACTGCTCTCTTATAGTTATTATACGTAATTATTATAATTGAAGTAATGATGATGAACATAAGATGGTTTTGCCGCGATGGAATTGTTTTTTTTTTCTTGGTACTTAACGATATAGTTAGTAAACGAAAAAGTTAACTATCCTTTTCTTCTTCACCTGCTTCGTCTTATTTGAGTCTATGAATTTTATTCAAGTACGGATAACATTTGAAATATTTAATTATACTCAAGCAAATATAACAAACTAGAATGCCATTAGATAATGCTTCTTAATTTTTACGGAATGAAACTTAAAGTAATAATAAAATAGGTGAATTCATTAAAAAAACCTCAAGGACAATTTATTTTAATCACTAACAATATCACTTTATATAAGTTTTCAATAAGAACGATATGATCCTGAAGTATTGCAAAAGTCTCAACCACCCCACAGATATGACACTGTTGATAAGTTTTGGTATAGTGGCAGAACGTTTGCAAGCTTTGAGCTTTTTCCTATTGAAATGCAATATTGCGTAAGTACTATCTCTTTTACATTGCGTACGAATTTTTCTGCGAGAAATTTCCAAATGAATAAGGCTTAGCTTTAAAGCAAACCTTTTATTTATCAAAAACATATTCCGTAGTATTTATTAAATTAAAACGAAACAACAAATATTATCAAAAATACATATAGCAAATAAATATCACCGTTCGTCCACAACAGTACGTACAGTGGAGAGCACCTTAACCGATACCGTTATGGAATTGTTGTGAATGTAATTGTTCTTGCAAAGAGCAATAAATAAGGGGATATAAAACTTATTTCAATATTAATTACTTATGGTTTGTTTCCTTCCCCTTTTCTTCAAACTTTTAATATTTACTTAGTTAAGGTAATGATTGCTTTTAACAAGTATAAAGTGTATGTATGAATAATTTACTGTTCGCTATTATCTGTTGCCAATAATAGAGTGATCGTTGCCGCATTTTTCCAAATTTAATAGTATATCTGCGTCGGTCATTAAAAGGCCCGACTACCGTTTGACAGTTGGCGATGTTGCCATAGTTAAATTTTTTCATAATATAATGGTTTTATCATGTATTTAAGAGGCCCGACTACCGTTTGACAGTTGGCGATGTTGCCACAGTTAAATTTTTTCATAATATAATGTTTTTATAATTTATTTAAAACATATTTCAAAATCGGGCTTCATACACACATGTGTAGACGTATTTTAAATGCTCATAGCAAATTTCAGTAATTAAGTCTAAAAATTAATAGAGTAATCTCGATTTCCGTATCAAGGTAACGGCCTGTAACGGGAAAAGAGATTGTGAAGTTAATACCGAATATTAATAGACAAAATTGTATATGTAGATGTAAAACATTTGTAGAAATATGTGTATGAAGCCCAATTTTCAAATTATATTGAAATAAAATCAAGCAAACGATTTATAGAATTATGTAGATATGGCACCGCTGCAAAATAATCAGCTGGTAGACGACCCTCTTAAAATTGCAGATATTGTAGTTTCTTTGTGTATTATATGTATATGTATAAAAATCGATTTATTACATCTTTGGAACTCACACCTAGCACTAAATGTTTTGTTTCTGATAACTCACTTATTTAAAATAACATTTTCATAGTATATCAAAATAGTTAATCACACGATACGTTTTTAATAAATTTGTAAGTTATTAAAAGGTTTTTAAATTTAATACATACACAGTTTGTAAGTTTTCATTTATTCCGTTCTCGAAAAAAAAACCGATATTTACTTAATTCTAATAGACTTTTTGCGTTATACACCATTCATTATCATACATATACCGGTTAAGTTGTTTTCATATAAATTTCAAGAGAGAATGATGTTCTAAATACAAATAAGAATTGTATTATTATAAATTACAATGCAACAGTAACAAGAATTACCTAAATATAATCCGTACGCAAGGGTATACCGCAACCGGGTACCTGCGAAAATACAGCGGACCATTTATGTATTCTCCCAAGCTAAGAAGATCTGTTTTACTCCTATATTGTGTCGATAAGGTCGACGTTTGCTTAGAGGGGTCTCGTTTTAGAAACTCTCCACTGTACAACATAATATGAGAAATCAATGAAATCCTTTACACATTGAAAATGGAACATTTGGACGTAGCATTCGTGTCAGTCCGTGTGTACATGGACATTAGATGAGGTAACGAGTAGGCGGATAAGTTAGTTGGACAAGGCATTAGAACTCATAGAAATCACGTAAGGCTAGGCCCAAATAACTACTACCATTTTCAGCAAAAAATTTCTAACTGCATGACAGTTTTGGCGAGAATCGGCAGCAAGAATTAGAGAAGTTTCGTACTACAATGCCCAATAGTTAGGTAGTTTAGTGACACATGAAATTTCCCTAGTTGTCCAGTAATTTTATCTATATTTATCATAATAAGAAGAATGAGAGTATTCAATTCTCCTCTCTTCTCTTACGATTCCACATCTGAGCTGTTAAAGCTGTTGATACCTTCAGGATACAAACTGCCCTTCATTATCAGCAATATCATGACATAAAATTAAAGGAAGGAATCATATTACAAATTTATCACATACATTTATTACCTGATTTTAGATATCTGCCTTAACTATACTTCTGAATATCAGGGGAGAGGGAATATACACTACTGTGCAAAAGAAACCAGCACTTATAAATATTCTACTACAATGCAAGGTACTATAAATAAATGACCTGTAAGGACAATAAAAATTTTATTATGTATCTAGTACGATTGCTACTTATACATTTATAACAATACATGAGTATCTTTAATGTTACAACTGCGAATATTAGTATTTCGTGTGACCACCTTTAAATGTAATGACGTCCTTGATTCTATTCTGTACACTATCATGTAGTTTCTGAATAAATTCATTGGCGATTTTGGTCCATTCGTCTTGTAAGACTGTCCACAGCACCTTTACATTGTTGGGTGATCTGTCATACCTCTTTTGATCTAGATAATCCCAAACATGCTCTATTATGTTAAGGTCCGGGCTTTGTGGTGGCCAAACCATTGTTCTTAATATCCCATTACTTTGTTGTTGGGCCAAGTAATTTTTAACTAATTTGGAAGCATGTTTGGGATCATTGTCCTATTGTAATATAAAACTTTCGCCTATAAGGCGTAGTCCTGAAGGGATGGCATGGTCTTGTAATATTTTTTGGTATGTTTCTGCAGTTAATCTACCATCTATTTTTATGATATCGCCAACGCCATTTGCAGAAATACACCCCCAAACCAATACGTTTCCACCCCCATGTTTTACAGTAGCCTGCAGACATGGCTCCAAAACAGATTCTCCTGGCCTTCGTCTTACATATTGATGTCTATTGGTGCCAAACAGCTGAAACTTAGATTCGTCTGTCCATAAGACTTGACGCCACTCATTGTCTCCCTAGGATTTATGATCTAAAGCATATTTTAATCTTTTTGCTTTATTACCTTTTCTCAGTAATGGTTTCTTTATTGCCACACATCCTCGTAAACCGGATCTCTTCAACGATCTTCTCACAGTTGAAGCATGCACCGATGTGCCCGTCATTTCTGCCAGGTCCTGTGCTAATTGTCTGCTTACTTTCTTACGATTTCGTAAGGATGTCATTTTTAAAAAACGTTCGTCGGTTCTACTAAGCTTTTTAGGCCGTCCTGACTTCGGTTTATCGCCTACTTCACCAGTTTCGTTGAACTTTTTAATTATACCTTGTACGCTGTACCGTGAGCACTTAACACGCTTCGCAATTTGGGCTTGATTCAAACCTTCTTCATGTAACACAATAATTTTATGTCTGTTCACAAGAGATATTCGTGGCATCTTGTGACTTTTTTAATGTCTTTCACGATTAGATACCGCACACTTTCAATAAATTGAACGGAACGAACCGGAACAGAGACTTACACAAACAAAAATGCAAATGTATTTTTAAAATATACCAAACCTTATCGTATGATGACAAACTATGAACTGAATGTGTAAAATATCAATTTTATTAAAATACTTTTGTCTACAATAAAGTTTCTACGGATTATCCCTCCTGGGAATCGCCTCAGGCGGACCATAAAATATTACATTCCCTTGCAATTAAGAATTTCCTAGAACTTACGAGTAAATTTCTTACGATAACTCATATTTATTCTTCGGATTAGATGTATTTCATATTCCGCACGAAGTTATATTTCACACTTTGAATAAATATGTGTTGTTAGTAAAATATCATGAATTATGTAAGGTGCTGGTTTCTTTTGCACAGTAGTGTATGTAAGTGCAAAAGAACTTCGTTTATTCTAACAATTTTGTTAACATCGTATTTATAAGAAATCAGAATGACAACCCTGTCACAAACTATGGAAGCTAGAGTTGACCATTTAGCATCAAAACTCAGAAAATCAAAAAAAATTTTTTTTTGGTCTTGTCGTTGCTAAATATATCTTATCTAATGCATTAGTGTATGAAGCTATGAATTAATTATACTGTCCTTTAGGCAAGAGATGGGGTTTTACACATACCAGAAATTTATGTATAATTGAAACTATTCTTGACTGTATTATACAATTCTGTTAGTTTATATCATTAATAATTGTGAACAAATATTTCTTTAAACGTTTTATAATTAATAATTACGTAAATTGCAAATCAATCGTTAAAACTTCCAGTAGTACACGGTAAAAATGTAATTACTGTAAAACAAGTCAATTATCTTTTTCAGTAAAAAATAATCAACCACAACATTACATGGAACGAAGAGCCCGTAACTCTCATTATCTTTAAAAACTTTGCGATATTACATCATATTGTAGAAAAAATTATTACGTCTCTATGATCACTATCGCACAAGAACATGAGATTTCCTCAAACTAAAGTTGAAATAAATGATGTTGAATTAATTATTAAAGTTTTTGTAAACTTATGCATATACCACAGAGTACATACATACATATAATTTTAATTGACAATTAAATGGATTTTGTATGTGTACGTATAAGTTGAGTTGTCAAACGTTTAGTGTGAAAAATAAAATGAAACCTACTTCAACTTAAATTGACAGCAAACTATTTCATGTTTTTAGGAAAACAACATGGTATAATTGCTATTAATTAAGTTATTTAAATTAGCTCTTTATTCTGATGAGAATTCTTTTTCTTATATACATATACATATACTTTATATAGACATTTAATTGTCAACTTATAAACAGTAACAAAACAGGAAGCGCTTTATTACTTGTATACATATAGCAATTGATAATAAAATATATGCAATTACCCGGTTAGATTCAGAAAGCACATTCCTTTCTGCACCATGTGCTACTACTGCATTAAAATAGTTCATTTACTTGCTCGTATTAACGATAATATACGATTCAGTTCGTTTCTTTGGAAAACGATATCTAACAAGAAATATTTTCTAAGATAAAAAAATGTATTCATTTTCCTGTGTTCTTTTTTTAATCCTGGTTTATATCCACTTCAAAAATAACACTTCAGATTTTTATCGATATACATAACTTTGACTCTTTTTATATGATGCAAATACTTTAGTAATATATTATTTTTGTTCTATTGCGACCTGTGTGTTTTTATAGGGTGTTTAGAATAGTAAACTGTTTACACGTTCACAGCAAACATAACAGAATGGAAAGTAAAAGGCGTTGTTGGTTTAAACAATTAGTCAAGCCATATCTTCCCGTTAAGGACGACGCCACAAAAGAATTTGTGAAAAATAACGCTTAAAATGTGCTAATTGTATAGTGTTTGAGAATTGTAGAAATGTATTTAGAACCTGTTGTGTACTCTCGGAGGGTGAAGTATAATGGGTTATGTAAAATGCTATGGGAACTGGTATTGAAATATAAGGCTCGTCGTCCTCCTAAATCTGTATAGAAATTGACAAATAGTAACGAAACATTATATATTGATACAGTATTGTATTTGCCACTCTTTATTGAAGCAAATTTCTGAAAAATATTGAGTATTTATATCTGAAAGGTTTGAGATTTAGCACAGATGAAACATATTACGATTTTGTATAACTGCACAGAACTATCTTTTAAAGTAAATCAACAATTTAACATCCACACTAGAGCGAAAGGCCTTTGCGCAATTTCCTTAATTTGTTCTTAAGCAACAGGAGAATAGTGTAGGATTGCAATAAATCTTAACCTTCATTCGGCGAACTACGTCAATATGAGGAAAATGAGTATGTTAAACCAGGGACTTTGTCAAGTATTTTTGTGCATTACGTGTTATTAGAACAAAAATCGTGAATTCCCAAGACCTGTAAGTATGCGCCAGGTGCTGGTCCCCCCCAAAACTACCGAAGACTACATTAATTTGGTTTATGTTATGGTATTGAACGGAAGAAGAATGACCGTTAGATTTATAGCGGACACATGTGGCTTTTCAGTTGAAAATGAGTTTCAAAAAAGTGTCCTCACGATGGGTACCAAAAATAATTCCTTTTCCTGGCCGTAATATTTTCAAATATTATGGGAAAAATGTCTTTGTCGTAGTGGCCTATTATGCTTCTTAGAAAAATCTACACACACATTATTTAGCTTTCGGTAATTTTATATTTTACCTTCATCAGAAAAAATTTGTAACTATATTGTAAAAAAATGCACTAATTATAATAACTGAAAAACGGTGAAATACAAATTACATACCTAGTCTATATTTCATCGTTTTTGAGTTATTATAATTTTTGCATTTTTTATATATTTTACTTTATAAATGGTTTTTTTTTAATTCGTTTTATAGAGGGTGAAACATGGGTTCATCATCAGTGTCAAAATGACAAAGTCTGGAATGGAACAGTATATAAGCTTCCCTTGTGGGCATACTGTAACAGGTAAATATTACGCTTAACTTAATACTAAACTTGCGGAGGCCATCAAAGAAAAATGAAGAGGAACATTAAGACAAAATGTGGTGTTTCACTAAGATAACGCTCCGACTCAAAAAAACTCTATTTTAATAGCTGCCATTCACAATGCCGAAAACAATTCTTCATTTCTCCCGCTCTGACTTATAGTGACTACCATCTATTCTTAAAATTAAAGAACATCTAGAACATCAGAACTATTTTTCAGACGATGAGGAAGTGATGACGGCGAGAAATGAATGTCTAGAACAAGACAAGGAATATTTTTCTAAAAGAATATGGACACAGAAAATGGAACTTTTCAAGTGGCTATTACCTTCTCAATAAATTGCTTCCGTGTTAGGGACAATAATTGGCGAACTATCCTCATAGATATATTTTGAATGTAAAATTGTTTTGTAAATTTCATGTGCCAACCAGTTCATGGGATAGTAGATGAAAGATAAACTCAAGTGGATCACAATTTAAATGCTGTATCATCAATACCAGTACTGATCAATTCACTGTGCATATCGTTAGCTCTATACCAGATCTGTTTAGATTGAAGAAGAGCATCACCAGAGCGTCCAAGTAACTGCCAGCAATTGAATTCTTACTTTGATTCTAATGAGGCCACGGCTTTGTATATTAGCCGAAGAGGAAAACAAATATTTGGTAAATAGATAAGATCTATTAGAAGGAGCTACAATAATGTGAGGAAATATGTTCTTCTACAGTAAAGGAGACTGGAGTAGAAATACAGGGCACTCCGCTGCAAACATAAATTTTGGCTCATGTGAAGAGAGAAGAGGGCATCACCCCGTCCACCTAACATAAACAAATCTCTTTATTTAATAATAATCAATATTTCAATGATCGTCTACGATATTTGATATGCTCCATTTTCGCCAAAAAAGTAGTCACTATAAATCAGCTTACTCAAAATCCATCGATCTTTAAATAAGCAACCATACAATTCTAGTCACCAGACGGCTATTGACAAAATAACCGTGCATTTAAAAAAATAATTTTACAAAATATGAACCTTTTGTGATGGAGATCATCATAAACAATTAGCGAATTCCCGACCTTTTTTCGACAGAGAGGGAAGAATGGCCGGTGCATTGTGAGGTCGTTCGACCGTTGCTAAATTTAACAGTTTACCTCTAATGAAACTTTTGTGTGAGGTCCGATGGTGGTGCTGCAGTCCGGCGGCCTTCGCCCTCCCATACACCCCTCTCCCACCTACTCGTATACAAAAACTCACTACCATAACTAATGTCCTCTGAACCCGGTCCTAAAGGCTGAAATTCATGCTTTTCACGATCACAAATCGGGGACCCCGAAAATCTCTTTTTCTCATAGGACTTTTATGACACCTATTGTTTGATCCCGGAACCACCACGTCGTTCCCTTTGTTATACAACTAAATTCTCATTATTATCGGACAATGCGGTCACTTACGCCTATTAGCGATTACCCAGAATCGACTATAAATTGAAGTTTGTTTTATAAAATCGAGTAATTCTGTGGTGAAATGGGCGCGCGAGTAGTGAAGCGTATAAGGTGTAATTGATGGTTTCTTTTTTATTGGTACTTACTCCGAATTGGAAAGTATTATAACTAGATAAGCCACAAAAGTTTTTTTTGAAAGAAAATACTGCTCCTGTCACAATTTAATTTTCTCTCAAACTTGAAATAATAAACATGTTAGCATGCGTATATACATATATAAAACCTTATAAATTATGCATGCGTGCAAACGAGAGCTTATACATATAACATTAATTTAATTGTACAATGTGTCTTATACTGACTAGTATCAACTTTGAGTTAGTAGCCTCTGAAGTATTAAAAAGGTATAAGTACGAATATATATTGTAATCAACACATGGAAATTGTTTAGAATCGTCTACTTTAAAATCCAGCCAACCCATAATAGGTTTCATTAATACTTGGTAAAGTTTTTGAATTCTTTTATGGATCTATGGCCAATTCTAACCTAAACTCGTTCAGGAATGTTACATTTCTCATATATTTTAAAGTTCAATGGCATCAATCGCATTATGCACTTATTTTGCTTATAGCGTATTATTTTATCACGCTTTTACCTTAAGTTGACTATTTGATTTCTTCTGGGCTAAGTAACAATATGAATAAATAAAATTTAAATATAGAAAAATACAGATATTTTATCTTATTTTAATCGTAGTCTAATTCGTGCATCATTAAATTCCTAAAATCTTCAGTAAAAGTATATTATTCATATGGACATATTTCGTAGTAACCAACAAAAATTTCTCCACACTTCAAATACAATTTAAGCATATATTTTACCGTTATCAGTGTTCTCCTTCCCTTACTTATGTATTTTCAATTGTTGTTGACTCCCACACGCAATTTTGCTCTCTGATTTGATTTCAATACAGGAGAGTTTATTATATCTCTTGGAATTAAGTCTTTGGATGTTGTTTACGGTGAGGGCAGCTGTAGCAGCTTTATAATTTGTATTACTTCAGAAAACTACTGACAGAGCTCTTGCTGTGTAATTTTGATGTATGTATTCACTGTTCTATGGCTCTATTACCGCGTCATCTCACCGTAAGTATTGCATAATTCTATTCTAACAGCAAATGATACCTCGAAAGAGCACAGACCCATTCGAGACGACTGTCACAAATGATCGAAAAGTGGTCTCGACCACTCGCTTGGGAATTTCGCACATCGTCAGTCTTACCAATAGCTATCGAGCCGTCACACTTGATAAGTCAACAAAAAAAAAAACAGGGCAACTCTTTGGTAGAGTGTTTAGTGAGGTATGAGTTACCATTCACTACTACGTAGTGTTTTTAACTAATACTTGCTTGTCCGAAAAAAATCTTCCTCGTATGTTTCAAAATTTCTAGAACTAACTCATAGACTTAGATTAGAAAACTGACAAGTGTGCCACGTTTTACTCTGATGTCAATTTGAAATCGAGAATGCAATGGTCTTTGATATCGCATATGAATTAATAAGCTGGAAAGTTGTAGTAAGTAATAGAGGACAAGTACTTTCATTGAGTCAACTATTTTAATCTTGACACTACTGACAGAGCTCTTGCTGTGTAATTTTGATGTATGTATTCACTGTCCTATGGCTCTATTACCGCGTCATCTCACCGTAAGTATTGCATAATTCTATTCTAACAGCAAATGATACCTCGAAAGAGCACAGACCCATTCGAGACGACTGTCACAAATGATCTAAAAGTGGTCTCGACCACTCGCTTGGGAATTTCGCACATCGTCAGTCTTACCAATAGCTATCGAGCCGTCACGCTTGATAAGTCAACAAAAAAAAAAAAAAACAGGGCAACTCTTTGGTAGAGTGTTTAGTGAGGTATGAGTTACCATTCACTACTACGTAGTGTTTTTTAACTAATACTTGCTTGTCCGAAAAAAATCTTCCTCGTATGTTTCAAAATTTCTAGAACTAACTCATAGACTTAGATTAGAAAACTGACAAGTGTGCCACGTTTTACTCTGATGTCAATTTGAAATCGAGAATGCAATGGTCTTTGATATCGCATATGAATTAATAAGCTGGAAAGTTGTAGTAAGTAATAGAGGACAAGTACTTTCATTGAGTCAACTATTTTAATCTTGACACCAATTTTATTTATAATTTGTATTGATGGTATAAACGACTACTTGGAATGTGAAAGTGCACAGCATATGCTAAATTTTTCTGCAAACCCAAACCATTACTTAACGAATAATATACCATAAATAGCTATAGGAAATGTATATTAGAATACTTTTCGTAATTATATAAATTGTGATAACCAACAATACAACAAATTACATGTCTGTGTAATTTATGATTTTCTAAAAGTAAATATTGTTAGAGCTTACAAAAAATATGTTTTTAATAATATCATATATTATGAAATGCCTTCTAACTAAAATGAAAATTCAGAACCACACTTTGAGCCGAATTGACCTGTTTCAAACTGAAATAAGCAATGAACAGATTATCTATTCTATTCCCTCGCACAGGTAACCTATAGTGCCCATAGTAGGTACTTTGTTGAACATAATTCATGAGTACACTCGGTACAACCAAAACCTGTAAATATGACATGATAAAATTTAGGAGATCGGTCAAGTAGAGATGCATTAATAACGGGAGTGCCTTGAATGGAATCCACCATGACCTGTATGGTATCTGGAAGAGTGTCCAACCACCGCTTGAGATCATCTCCAAAACACATTAGTCGAGAGGACCGAACAATATTGAAGTCTTCGACAAATAATATCTCAGATCGTTTGCAATGCTGTTTCATAAAGATTTGTACCATACGAGCCGCATATGATCATTCGTTGTCGTACATGTAAACGTAGTACGACAGGACACAGCATTCCCTCTCCATGTCAGCAATCCGTCATAGTGTGTTCTACAGACTCTAGATGTGTTCGTCCGCCACATACGATAGCGCCTTTCATCATTATATTATGATTGAATGAATTCATCGAGTTTTCTACGAACCAAGTCGCACATCCCAACAACTTGGTTTTTGTCGAACTGACGCAGATAGCGCTATCAACCATCCACTGCTCACGCAGCATATGTAGCTATAGTACACCAAAACATTACGTTTGTATCTTCGCGCGTTCGAATATACGGGATACGCTTATGAATTCTGTTAAATAGTGTTTAATAGTGATTATGATTGCAACTAATTGAACGTATTTCGCTACATTAGTTGAATTTAGTTATTGAATGACTTTAGTCATAATATGGGAATAGTGAAATTTTTATAAATAATCTGGAGTACCCCCTATATTTGAAGTTTTGTTGAATTTAAAGGTAGATATACATACTGGTCCATTTAAAGTGTAACACTGTAATATCTTCGAAACAATTAGTGTTATGAAGAAAAGTATTAGACAAAAGTTTAACTATATGAAGGGGCTCGTTCGATGGCGCTACTTTTGTCACTATAAAGAAAGACACAAAGGGCATAGTAAGGTCAACTATTCTTTTTCAAATATGGTATTTTTTCTATCAAATTCTAAAAAAGCAATAAATTGTGAATAGTGAACCACATATAACCTCAAATTAATATTAAACGAGATATTTTGAAAAAAATAGGACAATAAAAGTCAGTGCGGCAAATGTTTTTTACTAGTTTTTTAAATGTAAGAGTAGAAAGTAAATGTTAATAGTTGCTTGAAAAAAGCAGACGGCTATCGAATTAGATGTTCGAATTGGCGCTCACCGGCCCCAATGCACTTTTGTATTCGCGCAGAAGAATTGCTATATTTATTTTAAGTGTACAATATCGACTTGTTGTATATGACACGAAACCAACAACACCAGAAAACATGCACAGACAGTAAAACATGCATGCGCAGAGATTTCTGAAGACATGTTACTGCGTGTGCACAGAGATTTTTCTGCGCGAATACAAAAGTACATTGAGGCTGGTGGCCGCCAATTTGAACATTTAATTCGATAGCCGTCTGCTTTCTTCCACTGTTTACCTTATGCAAACAATTTGTAGCTACTATTAACATATATTTTCTACTTTTACATTTAACAAACAAACAAAAAACATTTGCTGCACTGACTTTTATTATGTCGACATATCTCGATTAATATTCATTTAGATCATATGTGGTTTACTATGTTTCTGTTCACAACTTATTGCTCTTTTAGAATTTGATAAAAATACCATATGCTATGTGAAAATTTGCTATGACCTTTGTGTCTTTTTTTATAGTGACAACAGTAGCCATCGAACGAACCCCTTCATATAGTTAAACTTTTGTCTAATACTTTTCTTCATAACACTAATTGTTTCGAAGATATTGCAGTATTACACTTTAAATGGACCATCCTGTAGATAATGCAGACAATACCTGTTAATCAAGAAAAGTTTTGTCTTATGGTTATAGATATAACGTATGTTATCATTAACAGCGACACTTTTCTTGAAGAATTGTATTCTGATCGATCCACCATTCGCTCTTGAGAGCAACATAATTAACAGCGCAGCATTATAAACGATGAGATAGTACTGTACCAAGACCATTGAACACGTACTACACAGCAAGAGTTGTTGCGATAGTCAGACAAACAATACAACTTTAAAAAGCAACTAGCACCCACAACAGACAAAACAATATATTTACCGTCATTATACTCGAAAAATATGGCATAGAATTGATACAAAGCAACAACTCTAGCTATATTTAGTTCAAACACATTAAGCTATTTTATATTTCTTATAATACTTATTATTCACATCATTTTCAGGCTAATGAAGTTAATGATTCCTACTTCTATTTAACACAACATTAAAAAAAGTAATAAAAATATATAACTTTTGCGGCATAAGAATATTTATACGTAGTAGCTACGTATTTATTATATTCAATGAAATGGCAAGCAATTTAATACTGAAGTAATAATGACTTAATAATATCATCAGCTTAAGAGAAAAACATTTATAGATAGTAGCGTCGAATGAAATTATTATCATTATACCTATTACAAAACACAATTAACGCGGTCGAAAAGGATATGTAACCTAATGTAGAGGGATAAAATACTGACGAAGGTATGGTGTGTAGTTAATTAAGTATCCAACGAGTGCCAAAGACATGCGTTTAACATAATGATCGACTACATACTCCCGTCTTTAGCGTTTGAACTTTACTAGATCGTCGCTTGTAGCGAAACTAGACTCACGTATTTGCAATTCAATGCATTTATGGATATTCGACCTCCGCCAATTGTAGTTACAGTTAATTAAAAGAATTCTTTTCCTTGAGTAGATAGATTTCTATTTGCGGTAGGTTTGATGGTATTAAAAAATATAAGTTTCTTCCAAAGAACATCCGATATTCTAGAATTTAAAAAGAGTGTTAATTTATTGATCTTCTTTAGTTTTGGATTCTTATGTCTGCACAACCAGCTCTCTGCGAGCTAAATTACAATATCTAATTTTACTTTCTATAATGAATAATTTTGGCAATGTTATTGTTCATAGGTATACCATATTTATATGAAAGACATATTCTGTCAAAACCTGTAGAACAATCTATCGATGTTTTCTTATCCGTAAAAACTATTTGTCAGAATATATGGTGGAATATGGTATGCGAGGTACTTATCTCAGTGAATGTCTTTTTTTCTCTTCTATGTCTAACATTAAGGAATGAATAAGTTCTTCACTGGATCTCTTGGTGCAGAAGTAGAACACTAAACACTTTAACCCACTGAACACCAAACAAGTTTTAACTAAACTTGTTTGGTGTTCAGTGGGTTAGAGGAATGAATATTTGCAGATCCAAAAATATGATCGCTAATACGGAATTTTTATTCGCAGTTTTTGGGAAATCGAAGTCCGAAAATTAGCATTGTCAACGATCTTATAATAATTTGGGTCGTAATATGTCCTGAAAAATACACTTCCTGCACTGGTATCTAAATTCTTCCCCGTAAATCTTGGTGCAGTAGGCGATGAGCCCGAGAAACACCTTTATCAGGTGACCTCAGCTATGAAAAAGAGGTACCTATCAAAACAAGTAGAATCCAAATATGCTCGATTATTGTTGGGCGATTAAGAGAGATGCTGCGCAGAGGAAATATAGCAGAAAATCATTATTTCTTATTTTCTATCTAAGTCAAAATATTATAATGTTTTGTTGTTAAGAACATACAAAGTATTAAAGTATTTGAAATTGAGAAGTGAGATAGTGTTACCTAGATATGATAGTGAAAACAGCAAAGTGGCAAGAGAGAACTTAAAATTAGAGTGGCAAGGCAAATGGGATATCAGGAAATCCAGAAAGTGAATCTATAAGTTTATCCCATTCGTAGAAATCTAGACAAAACGACCTTTCTCTCTTGTGCTCTGTCTCTCGGAAGCCTTGCATCATAGAAGGAAACCAGAATTCAGGCGAAGAAATACTCTCAGAATCACAGAAAACTGTTTTTCTGTTCGTTAATGTTATCCAAGACGAAAACTCAATTGTTCACGAAGACGTATATTACTTCCTACATACGTCTCATATTTATCTGCACACAAGTTATGATTAAACCATTAACCCTAGTGGAGATGCCACGTGCAAAGCAAATACATAATCGCTTTCTTTTGTTAAACCATCATATGCTTATGAATTTAATCTTGTATTTCTTTAATATTATTCACACCAATATATTAGTTATGATTTTGTAGCGTCATTTATTAAAAGTATTGAGTAATTAAGTACAAACACAAACCATGGCACTTCGAAGTCTTATTAATTAATATCAACACTACAAAAAAACTACTACGGTTTTAGTCTTTTGATCACTCAGTTGGAGTATCTATAATAACAGAAATATCAAGAACGATGAATGCTTTGTGGAGACACATCTTGCGTATGTAGTTAACATTTATTGTGTTTTAAGTAAATAGATTACTAATACATATAGATAGCTATGTGTATATAAATGCAGTTTCTGCTACATATTATACAATTATTATAGGCCATATAACCTATTCAAAATTCATAAGGCAGTGTCGACAACTATAACCATAATATATCATTTCACTCAACATCTTATGTCGCTGGGAAATCCAGATGTTGTTAACACAGAGCGTGAAATAACAAAAAATTATACATAAAAAGCCACGTGCGCATATAAAATTCGCTTTATATGCTTTATCCTCAATCAGCACAGACTTCTATATGTGCGGACGGACGTACGAACATACATCATAAAGTTAGTGATTTTGTTTTGGCCACCATCAATCATTTTCTGTCACGTGTGGCGGTTAATAATTCGTTGAAAGTTTTGACAGGGTCTTGTCCAATCATTGCCGTCTCGTTCGACCGGAACTAACGCAACATAAACGTCGCGTAGAATCGGTCGAGCAATTGCTTTAATTATCAAGTTACAAGACGTGACGCTAGGTGACGTTTTTACCTATGAGTGACAACAATGGCAATCAAGATCTAGCTATACGCACCACGTGTGACATGATAGTTTACATGTTAATGTATTTTTTAATGCATGGCTCGACAGTTACGTGATATCTAAATACATACCTACATCTCTATTATATGTGTATATATACATACCCTATTGTTGTGATCTGTCCAAACATTCCTTAAAAAATTAGGATAATGTTATTACCCGGTATACGGTAGTTATACATATAATTACAAAATAAATATATTAAACATTTACATATTTATTTTATCATTACTAAACATCGGATTATATGCACCAACAAAGTGGCAAAATATGCATGCAAATATGCATTAAAAAAGGCCGAAATATGCACTTAAAACTGTTGATATGTCCAAAATATGCACAACGAAAAATCAAAACAATAACATTTTTATTTTTATATATTTTAATAAAAAACAGTACAAAAACAGCGTAATAAGTCTTCGAGCGCAAATTTGTGACGTTTGTCACCCAGTATCAATTTGTACGCCGAAAACGACCTCTCTACATCAACTGCCGTCACAGGACAAAATTTAAAATTTGGCGCCATTTCTGGAGATACTTGTTTAGGCAGAATATGACCTGTGCCGTTGATTTTTTTTTTAATGTGGTGGGTGCTTAGTTGCAGTGACTCCGTAAACTGTATCGCTTGTTTGGCTATCACTGCAACTCTCGCGGTGTAGTTTTTTTGTGTGTGTATGTTGTGTTCAATTGGCTTTGTGACAGCATCATATCGCCTTTTATGATGCCGCGCTGTTAATCACTTTGCTTCCAACAGCGAATGGCAAGTCGATCCGGGATTAAACTCTCTGAAAAAATGTCACCGTCCCTTCAGAGAATTGAACCCCGGCGCCTATCGTCCTCTCACAACAATAGTCAGCCGCCTAACCACTGCGGCATCGACCAGTTAAATGTAGGCATTAATGTTCTTTAAGTCTTCAAGACTCGGATTTTTGCGCAAAATAACGTCCAACTTCCTATACGTTGTATGTACCTCTCGTTACGAATATGCACGAAATATGCATGATTGGGAAAAAAAAGGTTAAAATATGCACTAACGCCGTAATTAGAGAAAATGCAAATGCATAAAATCCGATGTCTAATCATTACACACTATAATTCTAACTATGAAAATTAACAATAAATCAAGAAGAAATTCAGTATTCTACAGATAATAGTATGCTTATTTCAGATAGTGCTTCTTCAACACTCAATTATATTGTAATTTTTGTCAGAATTAATATCTAAATAACATACTTATGATAATTATTGTTTCTACTTGAAAATCATTAAAACTTTCCTAATCATCGTATTTACTGCTGTTTTACTTGTTTACGTGTTCAATTTCCGAAACATTCTTAATGATTTGTGTTATATGAATTACCCGGCTCTATTGGAACATTCTACTGTGAAAAGTGTTGCGTACTATTAAAAGCCACATTAGCATTTCTCTTAATCCCTCTAATATGAATAACGGACTATTATTCATGCAAAATTTGAGGTTAATTTGGAACCCGAATAATGGATGGTGCCGAATTCCTTTTAAATTCAATTGATGATCTAACCTTCAGCTTCATTTTCGCCGTAAATCGTTGTTAATGCAACTAGCCAAATAATAGAATCGTCAAATGAATAATAACTCCTCTAAAAAATATCCGTATTAGATACTACCGAAACACATGTGACACTAAACAAACCTGAAACCATACGTGAAATCGAACGAATCGCTACCGTGCAAATTTTTAACGAACATGAAATTAAAAAAAAAGCTACTAATAAAACCTGCAAATTTACAGCCGATAAGACGAAACGAATAGAATGAATCAAGCGAGAAACAAACAACTACAAGACTAATTGGTTGCGAGAAAATAAAATATTTAAACATGAGATAATTATCTCATAGACTCAATATAAAATAACCTAAAAAGGTTAGATTAGATTAAATATGAAGGCAGTGGGACTGCTGCCTTTAGTCACTGCGACCTGCATGGATCTATTGTAATATTGCCCTTCTAGTTGTTGTACTAGTTGGAGGCTTTCGATGAACCTCTGGGATTTTCGTCCTGTCAGTAGGCGTTAGAAACGAAGTGTTGTTGTCGGGTATAACTGGCAGCAACACACTTACACAAAATGTGTTATCAGAAGCCCTGCCAGCAGTCCACGGTCCTTTTTGCTGAAAAATAGCAACGACTGTGCTATCTTAGGTAATCCTGATAACAGTGCCTTCGCCTGCTTTTGTCCTGGCGTATTCTGCCAGTGGGAGGCCTTTCTGTTGACCTCCCATTTGTTAACTGCTTGTTTTAGCTGGCTCTTTTGCAGTACAGAACAGGGATAAGATCCAATGAAAGGCATTTTCGCTGCTTCTTTGGCAAGCTTATCTGCCTTTTCGTTCCCTTCGATCCCTTGATGGTTTGGGACCTACTGAAGAGTTGCGTGGTTATTGCGTCCCAATTGCCTTAAATTGCATTGCAACAAACCGGACTCGTATGTGTAGACACTCACAGCCTTCAACGCCGCTTGGCTATCCATTGATATACTAATTGCTGCACCACGTATCCCTAACTCGAGGTTCTTTGCGGCGCATAAATTTATAGCAGAAATCTTTGCTTGAAATGTGTTGGAGTGGTGTCCCATAGGCACTTTGAGATAGTGGTTAGGCCCACTGACCCCAAAGCCCCAGGGTGGGCGCTCACCCTATTGCGTGCCACCCTTAAATCTCCTCTGTCACTACCCCATCCCTGTTCTCATAGTTTCAGGGTAACGGATGTGGAATAAGGTCTAATAGGGGAGGGCACTTGTGCCCGCCGCCGCCGTCGGAATATACGGTGGGTAAGTGAGGTACCCTACGGCACTTACCCCGAAGAACTCTGCAGCTTCACTAGCCCATCCCTGTAGGCCACGCGCTGGGGAACGGGCGTGGCGAGAGAATCTTAGTAGAGGAGGACCGACGGCCGACCCCGTAGTGCAGGCTTAATTCACGCGCGGGCTGGTTGTACCTCACGGCCAGATTCCGTTTCCCACGCTTGGCCGATAGTCGCCATCCGCAAGGAGGCCTAGGCCCCGTGGGGTTAGATGTGAGGTAAGAGTTCGCTAAAACGTCTCCAGTGGTGACCCGTCCAACGTTGACAAGGGAACTTGTTTAATATGGGTAGCACGGGGGAGAGGAGCCCACCGGTTCGCCGGTCCTCTCCAAGAGGTGTCGGTCTTGAATTCTGATTGTAACGGTCTCTGCTCCGACCTGATGCTCTGAACAGTCTCAATAACCTGAAACAGTTTTCACAAGATTCATTTGTTGGAACCAAAGCTCTTTCTAGTTCAGGAGCTTATGTGCCAACGCTTAACGCTAACCCTCTCGTGATGTAGGCATAACGTTTTAAAAACTCAAGTCTCAAGATGAAAATAAAATAAATTTTACAGTCAACGTTAATAAAGACTCGAAACCTAATCCTTAGAACTATTACAAAATTATGTATAAATGTTAAAATTACGAAAATATGTGATTCTAATTTAACGTGCAAAATTGTAGGATTTCTACAAGATAGGCAATGTTAATACAAAAAACAGTAGCTTAAGAATGTTGAAATAGATGCTACTCAATTGATTGGTATCAGATTGGTAATGTTTTTTTATGTGTGGTGGGTGCTTAGTTGCAGTGACTCCGTAAGCTGTATTACAGGCTATCACTGCAACTCTAGCAGTGTAATTTTGTATGTGTAAATTGTTTTCAAATGGCTTTGTGACAGCATCATACCGCTTTTTATAATGCCGCGCTGTTAATTACTTTGCTCCCAACAGCGAATGGTAAGTCGATCCGGATTTCAACTCTCTGAAAAAATCGCACCGTTCGTCCAGAGAATTGAAACCCGGGTCTTAGCGTCCCGCCACAACGCTAGTCAGCCGCCTAACCACTGCGGCTATCGACTCGTCTATTTGAATTCTATTTAACAGTATTATTTATACCGTTGTCATGAACTGTTTCGAAAAATACCCTCTTCCTGTAATTATCTGGTATTCATATAATTTGAACACTATCAAAATAGTCAATTTTGTTTAGGAGTATACGTTGTTTAAATCACTGCGAAAACTGAACAATATAGCAGCTTTGACAGTCTATGCAAACTATTAGTATATTAATTTTACTTGACGCACCAATTGTGTCGTCCAAAAACTGTAACCACTGGCGATAACATCATTAAAGTTCACCAAATAGTGCTCAACGACAGCAGAATTAAAGTGGGAGTGATAGCAGAAGTTATGAATATGTCCACGCATTGAGTGCTGCGCTTGCTCAAGTAAGACCAAAAACGTGTTTGAATGAACATTTTCAACGCTCTGTTGCCGCAGTCTAGGCGGAATAAATCATAATCTTGCCGCCGATTAATTACTGTAGGTGAAACTTAGATACACCATATACGCCCGATACAAAAATACAGCCAAAAGAGTGGATTCCTGAGACAGAATCGGTTCCAAAAGAGCAAACATTGTTTTTTCGGCTGACTGTGTTTTGCAATAGTCATGGAGTTATCTTAATCCATTATCTACAAACAGGAAAAATCATTACAGGAGTATACTACTAATCATTACTTAACAAACTAAAGACAGACATTGCTGAAAAACGGCCACATTCGCAGAAAAAAAAATTGTTTCACCAAGACAATCCACGATCTCACATCTCAGCGGTTGTCAGAGCGAAAATCCACAATTTATGGTTTGGGCTGCTTAACCACCCTCTTTACACGCCAGAACTAGCCTCAAGCAACTTCTTTTTATTCCATAACCAAAAAATTGCACTTGGAGGGCAGATATTTTCGTTAAATGAGAAGAGCATCAACTTTGTAAACAGTTATTTTGCATAGAAAGGTTGAAGAGATGGGAGCATCGCTGGTAGAAATGTGTACAGTTACAGGAACATTCGTATCTAAAAAACCAATAAAAAAATAAATATTCTCATCTTTTTCTACCGTAAACCGCAAATTAGGATGAAAAGCGTTAAATGTATTTAATGTTAACTGAATGTGTTCTTTAGAAAAAACACAAATAATATCATCAACATACGTGTATAAAATCTAATTTAAAAATACAACAAAGGTAGGTACATACGGTATGCGCGCGTTCGACCCGCTGATAGATGCATTAGCAATCTGTGGGCGACTGTAACTGGGAAGCGCTATGTTATGCTCTGTCTGACACTCTCGGTGTATTATCAATTTCTTCGCATCACCTTGATAGCTGAGTCTAATGTGCATGTACGCAGGCGCAAGTCTGTTGCTATCTCAAATGCATTCTGTCGTGTTTGAGCACTTCGATCTATTGATAGGATCTTCAATGTGTTAGAGCAGGCATAGGATTTTAATATGTTAGATAAAGAGATATGCAATGAATGCGTTCGGCCAAGCAACCAGTACCGATATACGTTTCCTGTGTTAACTAAGGGACGTCTCTTCGCTGTTCTTTTTCATCTTACACTAAACGTATCAGCAGCTCGTGCGCGCGCGCCCGGTATATGTACCTTTATCTAGCAAGTGGTCAATCACAGTTAGTGCTAGAATGGGATTTATTCGTAAAACCGAAGGTGTGATGAACACTAGCAAATAAAATTTGTTGTAGAATGAAAAATAGGAATTATTCAATGTAAATTCAATTAGTAAAATAACACTGCCTTGTGGTAAGATGGTATTGGGCTTGATTAGGTTCATTAATTTAGATGGATATTCATGTCAAGAGAGATAAGGACATGGCTATCAGAAAATCAAAGATCATTGACAGCATTCTTTATTAATGTTGGTTATTTGTTCTTATCTTTGGTTTTGTGATATCCATGTCCTTATTCACCAAAAACAATCCTTGATATGGTAATTAGTATTTTCAGTAAAGAAGATATGGGGAAAAGAAAGCAATATAGCTTATATACTGTCAAATATTATATTGTCGAATGTTTAGCAACCTCGTTGTACGATTTCTGAACTTTTACAATAGGATCTTTATTTAAGAATTTATAAGTTACAACATCATCCAATAAGATCGTTGTCTTTTCTATGTAATCAGTTCTGTTTGTAGCAACAAAAGACGCTCTTGTTAACTTGTAAATTGTAAGAGTATTGTTATTAGAAATGAAAAGTTAAAGGATAGCAAAAACAGAGCTGGAAACATGATTTGTAACATATGTCAATATTACCTAAGAAGTTATCCATATCTAATGACTTTCTATCACACGTTGTAGCAAACTGAGGACTGAGGTAGCAAAAATTAATAATATCACCAGGGGATGTCAATATCAAAGATGTTTCAAAATTTATCATTACTTAAAAAGAGTTAGTTGCCCTTTGAAATATTACGTTTATTCAATTTATGAAGATGTTTGAGTTGAACTTTTTTAAATAAAAGTAAAAGCTAATATATTAAAAATACAAAATTAACACAGCTGAGCGAATGTTGTATAATTTTAATTAATATAACTATAATTTAACGGTATATTTACGATTATTTCAATTTTAAAAGAGCAAGTCACTAAATGATGATGTATAAAATTTAGTATTACGCAATCAATCGTGAGAATTGTATATATTTCCTTTTTTGCATTGTCTAAGAAAAACTAAATCATTGTGTAGTCAATAACATGACTAATACAAGCTAAGGTGATTTATAATACATATTGCCTAATGATGTTTAATTTGAACTTACGTTCAACATTGTACTATAAATTTTAAGAAAGGTACGGCAATTGTAATACGTTGTAAGTCATCATAATTCTTGTTCAGAACAGTACCCACAACAATCATCATATCAATCTTATTTATTACCTACTATTCAACCACATCCTAGATTGCGCACAAAACACAACATATTGTAAATAATTGAAAAATAATTTTCCAGTTACAATTACTGCCGAGAGCGATGGATCGTTTGGTCAATTCTTATTTTAGAAAGGATTCAAAATAACCCATTGATGTTAAATTGCTATAATTTTATTTTACCTGGAGTCATTCGTTGTTACTGAATAAACGCTATACATGGAATGAATTAGAAAGTTCGTGTGAAATAAAATAAAACACATGTCCATTTCAATTATTTTGAACGGTTCTAGTTCCCCTGAATGATGTAATTACATTTTTTTCCAAATTGAGAATATTCCCCTGTTGTCAGATGTGCGACTTCTAGCATAATTTTGCGTAATTCATACTAATTATATGGAGTTGATCTGGAATTTAATTCTATTCAAAAGTCTTCGAAATCGCAATGATTAACTGGTAAATATTCAGCGAGCACTCATTATTTATTGGTGCGATTAAAGAATTTTATAAATGATGATTAGATGCTGTTTACTCTCCCGGAAAGTAGGAAACAGGCATATTATTCTAGAATGCATAAATTATACCACAAAATGTTATAACACATTATACGTATTTCACATTGATAGACAATGGAAGCAGATGTATAAAGCAATAGTTGTTTACATTACTAATACCGGCAATATGCTACACATAAATAGTAGCCTTGTATTAAATTTATCAAGTCATTGCATTAAATATTTGCTCTCTCGCTGCTTTTACTGCTTCAAGAATTATTACTGTTCTATTTACTCTTTTACTACAATGTAAAGATTTAAATAATACATTATATCTCAATTTCGCTAGTAATTCTCTATTTATGCATATTTTTGGCACATATTCTATTTATTAATATCCCGTCAAGTATAGATACCTTCTTGATAGCATTTGGAGTTCAACTTTTTCTTGCTGATGGTGCCCAAACCTTCAATGCTACATTTAATACATTAGTCTAATACTATTTTATTCGTAAAATAATTCAAGATCAAAAATATTACAAAACTTACAAAAATTCAAAATTGTCAATATATGCTGTCATGTTATCATGTAGTAAAGTGCCGACTTAGTCATGAAGACAGGATAAGGTAGATTCATAACAAATGGACCATCTGCTTAAAAATCTTCCTATCCATCTTAAAAATAAACAGGAATTTTTGTCTGCTTCTAGTAATAAAGTAATCTCGCCCAATTAAGTAACAAACACCAGTAAAACATCTACATTTAAATTAAATTTGAAATAATACAAAAAAAACATTAAACTATTAAAAACAAGATATAAATATAGCAGTGTAGCAGGAACAAAATTATTTGCATATTCGCTTCTTCAGTTAAATCACAGACTTGTCTTCCCCTTTCGCATGAGGATCTGTTAATGCACTGCATAAAAATCATTAACCAGTGAAGAAACCTGTATCTAACCTAAGATACCAGTTTTTAAAAGCGTGATAATATGTCAGCCAAATATCATTAAACAAATAGATGCTGTTAAAACACATCCTGCAATATTATAGATGCTCAATGGGGTTCCTAAATGATGCATCATCCAGGAATATGCAAATGCATTGTAGTGTGCCTCAATAAAACTAACCAACGTCCAGATGCCATATTAAAGATATTAAAAGAATTATTACTTTGGCAATGTTGAGAGAGTGGGTACACGGATGGGTCCAAAACTGAAAAAGGAACAGGTGTAGGGGTATTCGGGCCAGGAACCAAATACTCAGAGCCGATGGGAATATACCCCAGTGTCTTCCAGGTAGAGATTAATGCGATTGGAAGATGTGCTCAGGTGAATCTTGACAGGAACTATCGGAAGGAGAATATTGCAATCTTCTCCGACAGTCAGGCAGCCTTATTAGCGCTGAGTTCTACAACCATCAGCTCCAAGTTAGTTTGGGAATGCCGGGATAAACTAAACAACCTGGGCAAAGAAAACAAAGTTGCATTGTGCTGGGTACCAGGACACACTGGAATCAGTGGCAATGAGAAAGCTAATCTATTAGCAAAGGAGGCCGCCACAACATCGTTTGTGGGACCCGAACCATTCTGTGGAATAGGGATGAGCACCTATAAGAAAGAACTTAAAGACAGGGAAGAGGACGTCAGAGCTTCCCTCTGGCACAATCTTCCTGGTCTGAGACATTCCAAGGTATTCCTTGGAAATTTCAACAAGCAGAAAGCAAAAACCATGCTAGAACTAAACAGGAACAGATTACGCATTCTCACAGGTTTCCTTACAGGGCATTGTCACCTCGGGGAGCACATGAAGAGAATAGGTCTGAAACAGAATAGCGACGGCAGGTTATGCGGGGCGGAAGATGAAAGTCCGGAACACCTGATATCCAACTGCACAGAAATTGAAGAAATTCGCGCCAACTATCTTGGCAAAGGCGTTATAGACGAGGAAGAAATACCCTCTCTGAACCCATCACATCTGTTACAGTTTATTAAAGCTCTCAGGCTGGATGGGGAGCTGTGACTGCGGGCAAAACCCAGCAGCTTACACCTCATGTAAGGGGGCACAATAAACCCACGGTCGCGGTGCCACATCACCCTTATATCTAAATCTAAATCTAAATCTTGGCAATGTTCACCACTTCTATCGCAATATAAGTTGAGCGGTTGATAAGGATTAACTGTGATGAATTCTCCTTGTATGGTAGTGTATACTTCTCAAAATATTGGATGACAAAATTGAAAATATTTGGCTATTCCTCCAGTCAAAAAACATGGCAAGACCCAAGATAAGGGCAGGACCACCTATGCCCATTTACATGCACAATTATACATGTTGATATGACAAGAACACCTTTCTGACCCCCTTGCCGTTTTGGTTAATTCTAAAGTGAACACCTTCTTCTGTGTTTGCACTAGTTTGGCCAAATTATAGATTTTAGTGACATTACTGAAAGCTACCAAGCAACCAATGTCAGCTATTTTTTTTTATTTGCCTTAACTTTGTTACTCATTCACATTGTTATGTTGAGCTAGTTTAAATGCTAGTCTTGAATGTCCAAACCATAACACATGTTAGAACATTATAGAAAGTATAGAAATAATTATGAGGTCTCCCGGGTTTTGATTGTCATAGTAAAGTAATTATATACAATACAGTTTTCAGAAGAGAGTAGCACATTACAACTTTCTTCCTCATTAAAAAGTGAAATACAGAAATTTTCGCTTCATTTTTTAAACCATTTTCAATTTACAATAAAAAACACATTTGATCTTTTTTCATATAGGGTTACATTAGTACTGCATACGTCAAAGAACCTTAACCAGCTTGAGTTGTTTCGATGTCTTATGAAGCACAGAACCCTTCAAAGCAATTAGATGTTTAGAACTGACTGAGGCAACAAAAAAATCACAGATAAGAAATTTCAGTCGCTTTAATTAGTATTCCAGTTTTCTTGCAAATAATGTGTAAGGGTACTTTGATACCTAAATAATATACTGTTGTCTGGGATAAGCTAATACTGATACATATAATCTAGCATGTCTTGATTTAAAATTATGTTGCAAGACAAATTATGCAAAATTCAAAGATTGGGAAAAGCACTCTTGTCACAACCGCATAATTATTATGACTACAATGGAAACTACAATACACCTAGCTATGAAACAATTAATTTTGCGTTGCCTAGTAACGTTTAATGACAACAATATTTTTCTAATTGTTTGAAATCTTGATTAGAATTCGTTCGTTTTTCTTTGCTTTATAGTGTTCCGCCACAAAAAAGTATTTTTAAGGATTGTTTCTAACCATTGTTAAAGCGTACAAGTATAAAAATTTGTTAAAATAATTTCCGACAGCAACAGATGATAATATAGTTCAGAAACAAAGCCGCCATTGAAATAATTAGTGTAACTGTGTTTGAGCATTTTTGTGAAATATTTACAAGTTTGGGTTTATTACCTAAGAAGTTTTCATCTCGTATATGGAACAAATGTAGCTTTTAATGTAATTTTAAAAGTAACTAGGCGAGATATTTCGATTCAGAATAATTGCAAATAATAACTTATACCAGTAACAGAAAATTTAAGTTCAGTTTCGAAGAACAATGAATAATATTGTCATGTAATTTATCAATGTTGTTATTTTATCTGTATCAATCGCTTGCTTTAGCATAAATTATTATAATTACGTTTTTCTCAATACACCAGTAAAATTTCCCATAAAGCATACTAGTCACTAGTTCAACTGATTTATTACCATATATTATTTATTTATCGATATAACGATCTCCTTTCGATTGGTATTTTTCCGGTAAATTTATCATTCAATAGAATTATGAGTTTGCAACTAATCACTGATCTATGGTAATTATCAATCACATAAACTATTTTCCTTCGTAACATGATCTTTCTCAGTTCTAGCAGAAAATAGCAAAATAATTGACGCCAACGATAAGTACCTGTCAGTCATCAAATACAGTTTAGTAATTCTCTCATATAACAAGAATTTACTGCATTAGTTGCATAATAAATGCGAATAGCATTAACACGATGCTTTTTTGTTAAACTATATTTCCATAATTTACTGGAACCAGAAACTCGTCAGTGCCTACTTTAAAATTCTCTCTTAGGCGATTTTGAATATTAACAATTTTGATTGCGGCATTTTGATTGCGGCACAGTTCCATTATATCGAAATATACCTTAATAGAGATTACAGCGTTCCTAAATCATAAGCTAATTACAGCCATATAAGACAATTACATCACATCATTTATTAATAATAAATCGGAAACAACTGAGTACGAAGGATAATGCAATGGGGTATGAGCTTTTCGTGTAATTTTCCGGCAACGCGGAACCCACACAGAGCTTAATCAGTGAGCAAATCGGGATCCCGTCGGCATGAAAACACTTCTCTTTGAATGATGCAGTTTGTGTCGTCATTACACATGCACATGAATGCATTTATATACAGCTGCTTGCAAAAATGCACGAAAGACAAACCACTGAAAAAATAAGCAATAAAGTCGGTATGATTCCACGGCATTCATAAAAGTATAAACATAATGGTTTATTAAAAATATTGTTGTCACAATATTTACAAAATTATTAAACTTAAACAGCATTTCTAAACACACATTGCCTAAGATATTTAATCTATTAATTTTGTTATATTTACATCTCATTCAAAATTAACCCAAATGAGATGGAAGTTGAATTTGCTTGTCGGGTTTGTCTATTGCAGTATTTAGATGTTGCCGTCACATGAGCTGAGAATCTCATTTGGTACATATCTATGTACATTCAGTTGATTTAGAATCGACTCAAACTGCCATAAAACCCGTTAAAAGCATGCTTTATTGCGGCCCCCGAATGCAAAGCAGTAATAGTATGGTCAACTGTATGTAAATTACTACGTATGTAAACTACTATCTATGTATATACAATATATTTTTCTATTAAATCCAGTTTCATATGCAAGGGATCATTTATAAATTCCTAAACCGATAATTTCTTAATGCAAGCTTAACATATGCATAGTTAAATCGCTATCGCATACAATTTCACTATAATTCTAAGTATTTATGTAATTAAGAAATTACATGAATAAGAATATGTATGGGGGCAAGATATAAAAGTCTTTTACATATTAGAGTCGATCGAAAAACGCGTGTTTTTCTGCAATACAATTGAATAATTAGACCCATACTTGTTTTATTGAATTCGCGCAAAAGGTCTAAAGTTGCGGGTTGTATCGCAAAAAAACGACATTTCATGATTTTCGACGATTTTTAAACATGTGACAAAACCCATAAAAGTTTTATTTTTAATTTGTAATAGTGTAAAAACCATTCAAAATAGTTTTCCCAATCCAGAAAAAATACTTTCAGACCTGTTATTCCTTAACTGTATTCGTGCAAAAGGTTCAAATTATAGTATAAGTTAAGTTATAGTCCCGTAAAAACGCCGTTTTCCATATCTGATGAGTGTTTATTTAACACATTAGGTTTATAATAAGACTCTAACAAGTGATTTCCACATCCACCCTACGCAACCAACCAACCAGGGTGAATTTTATTTACAATATTTACAGTAACTATTTACTTTGTACAATGCATATTTATGTTCGTTGTAGGCAAAAGATTATTTACATAGAAGCCCCTTTGAGTTCTGACTTTTAATTAAATGTGGGCATCAGTTGTCTTGATTTTAAAGTAGCTCTAATATAACCATCTCGATTTTCATGCCCGCACACTTTTTCTGCTGCTTCTGTAACCAGTTTTACATACCTCTCAACTGACTGGGTGTGGCATGGGAATTTGAGGTAGTTAAACGCTAATAGCGCTTTGTCTTTCAACAAAGAAGCAATGTTGGCATCTTGGACAGTAGTGGCGGCGGTGTTAACTTGCAGATTGACCAATCAATTAGTTCGGTATAGTCGTTTGCACTAAAATTTATTGAAGGTATTTTGAAGTCTCTTACGTAACCTTCAGCCGATGGCTCATTTCTGGGTTTAAGGATCCTCCTGTAGCCAAGTTCTCTAATGTGTGGTCTCTCATCCATTATCATAGCCAACATAATATTTTCAGGGCGGCAACCCTGCTTGCAACTTTAGGTCTTTTGCGCGAATTCAGTAAAACACAAATGGGTCTAATTACTTTTTTTATGCATTAAGGACACTCCTAAAAACACTTTTTTCACTATTACAACAAAAAATGTATTTTTTTTTGCAATTTTTGCAATTTTTTTTAATTTACGGGGATTTTGACTTTTTTTGGTAACTTTAGGCCTTCTGCCCGATTTCAAATTTCAATATTAGCATTGTATTGCAGAAAAAAACGCGTTATATTATATATTATATTTCTGTAGCGATCTTCCCATTCATTTCACATTACGTAGCTATTTTACCTGCTCATAAGCAAATTGCTTTATTACTACAAACATCCAGTTAAATGTTGAAAGTTTCTGTGTGCGACGTTAGGTCTACGTCGCTTGCCGGGTGAGTCGATTTTAAATCAACCGAGTGTACACATTTGCTTGTAAATAGTAAAAAATAATAATAAGTAACCATATTTTATACTGCACTAATGTTCTACTAACGGTATTAATTTAAAATTACTCTTCTGGTTTTCTTCTTTTGACATGATCCAAAATCCTATAGATGTTTAATCCGCAATTCATTTTAATATTTAATCTATTGTTAATTTGGAAAGTATTGATTAAATGCTTCACTCAAAGATTTTAGTTTCTAAAGAATTTATTCAACAAAACGTTTCTCCTATTTCAACTCCTCCCTTTTCTGGAAAGCCCACCATTATAAGGAAGCAATCAATCTTGTATGTAAAAGAAGAAATGTACAGTTTCTATATCTTCATACGGTATCTTGAATAAATGATTATTTAGTAGCCAGGATTTTATGAAGAGCAGTTATATAGCTGCGAAATAAGTTTTGGCAAAAAATAGCTGACTATGAATCATGTAATAGTTACTAAAACACCTTTTAGCGATATTTTCAATGAAGTGTTGCACACCTTTAATTGTGCCACTCCATCCCTTGCTCCATTAACATAGATCAGTCCTATAATTGTCCCATAGTATTTTATTCTCCTTCAGAAAATAATTTAGAAAAACTTTTCTACTTCAATAGTATGTATATGTTGGTAGAAATGTGCGTAACAAAGGATGATACAATGATGCATAGTCATGCCGATATCCAACCATGACAATTAATATCGCTAATCCACATACATCGGTAGATTTATTACGTAAGTGTCAGATAACAGTTTCCAAATCGATCTTTTAGTTTTGACTTCTGTATTGTATTGTATTGTATTGCTGGTGGGTCGTTCAGGTTCCAAGCACCTGTCCTCACTACGACCTATTGATCTTTATGATTACCCTATCCCCCTATTAACCCTTCTATTCCAATGTTCTTGACGCACCTCAGGACTAGTTTGGGTGCCAAGGCTTTGATCTGTTCAGGTGTCAAGGTAGCCTGTCCTAAATGCTGAAACCTTTGCCAGCTTAATACTTCGCACTCGCAAATCACTAAGTCGGCATGATTTCAGTTACTGGAATATAATATACTTTTCACTACTTGAAGTGGCTCTCCGACATTTCGAAACATTTGTATAATTTGATTTTTTTTTGTGCCGAAACAATACTTACAAAATTTATCTGACAACCACTACCCCGCTAGCCCTTTTCAATTTTTAATTTTCATTGAATGCAATATCATATTTGGCCAAACCTTAGAAACATGTTTTAGCAGTGAAAAATTAATGGTTACTACGAATACTAAACACAAAATTGCCGTATTTACTTACAAACTAAAACCCAGTAAGAATCGCAATGTACCTACATGTTTTTAAATTTTACATAGATACTGTGATAAAAACACCAATACCACTACATATTGTGTTTATGTAGAACATCACCACAAGTTTGTTATTCTTGCTAAAGTAATTATGCTATTTTTGTTCTCATAAGGTTTTTACTTTAACCTGTTAGCGACTGAAATCAATTACATGATACTGCAAAACATCAAAGCAGATAATATTTAAAAACTGTGAATGGGTTTGAAAATAAAATTCAGGTGTTCAGACACAAAGGAACAGACATCTAATTATTTCCTCTGTACTACACATGTTATTAATATTTCTCAAGTAATTTTCATGTGCACCGCCCTCCCTCCGCCCCCAAAAGCCTTTACAAGTGCAGTCATTCAAACGTCAGTTATACTGTGTTGGACGTGTGGACGTATCCTGTATTAGGGTAAAATTTTCTACGATATACGTATATATAGCAAAAGCTAGCCAGATGATTTTGCAGATTATGTCTGATGTCCTTTTCTGCAGTTCTCGTCTCACCCTCAATTACCATTAAGACTGCACCGGCCTTCAAACATACACCGCTCCACACTATAGCTGAATCTTTATCAACGGAGATATGGCAGTAGTACAATTGAATCGGTTATTTGGAAAAGGAAACATGTCAAATTTTTGGCCATTTTGAGATTTAGCCGCCCAGGTAAAAATAATACATAAATACATCAGTTGCGTCGAGAAGGAAATATATCGGGCTCTTACTATATTGCTGGCAAGGACATTTATCCTACTTTCGGTTCTAAAAGGGAACATTGCCAGGATATGTTACTTCCGAACCGAATTATTATAAAATGACCGTTCTTTCTCAACGAAGTCGTTCTAAAAACGTGCCAAAGGAAAAAAAATACCTTTGAAAATAGCTGGTTATTTCCATTTCGAATACTACTTTCCAGATTCTGGAGTTCTGGAGTACTACGAAAGCTTCGTTCAAAGTTGCCTACAGTAATATCTTACAGGGCCTACGCTGATAAGCTTCCTAATAATCGAAAAAAATGAACAATATCAGGAGTCTTCTGCAATACATACCAAAAGAGGAAATTGAGTTTTACAATAATATGATCCAGTAGTCAATAACAGAGGCAGAGGAACGGCCTGAAGAAGATTTTTAATTTCCATTTTGACATAAATGCGCTTTTGATGTATAATAAACCCATTATAAGTAAATTTAAAGTATTTTTACTTTGTTTAGTTCGAAAAGGAAACATGTCCAAAATTATTTTTTTTATAAAAACATATATGACAGATTCTTTTTATAATCGTCAAAAAATACCAGTTACACAAAGTACTACTAAAACAAAAAAAGTAATTTATCAAACGTTTTACTTGAATTCGTTAAATTAGTTTTTTTCTATCTCCTGTAGAATTAACTTTTCTGGAGATGTTCCCTTTTCCAAATAGCCGGTTCAATTAAATAACGCATTATTTTCTCTTTCGCATCAATACAGTCTTTCTCTACGTCTTTGGAGTCTTCAGGGTTTTATCGTCGCATATGACTTAAAATCAACATCTTTAGATCTTATCTTCTTATTGTGAGCTCACTTATCGTAGTTTTAGGAATATTGCAGCGGGTTTGTTATTTGAACAGCCATTTGATGACTGTTTTACAATGTTTGCTGGGTTTCCAAACCATCATATGCAACCGTAATTCAGCGTTTTCTAGCCTTTGTCGTCTTCTATTTCTCGGTTTGCCACCAACAATTACATTACGATGGATGATTTATCAAACCTTCGAACAACTTCACAGGATGTTTGACCATCTCGACCGTGCCACCGTATCATTGTTACGGGCGTGTCAATATCATTCAGTATTAAGTCATACATGATTTCTCAGATTTTGCCAAACAAACAAACTGTCAACAACATATCAAAATGAGAAAAAATTCCAACAAACTTAATCATATTAAGCTGATTACTTAACAACTACTTCACTTTTATTTACAGGCGTCTTTGAAATGAAAAACACAATTGATGCATTTGAAATTTTGACATTAAAGACTCATTTGTATAGTGAAATATTCAAAGCAAAAAACACAACAAAATTAAAAAACAAACCAGATTTACAATCTGTTCTTCTAAATTTGCCAGTGAGTGCACGTTGTTCGTCAGAAGTAATGTCTCCCTCTAGGCAGCAATACATCAAAACGACGTTCCTTAAAGTTTTACCTGTCCCAGTTTAGGTAAACGCGGATGGTGTAGGTAACTATGCTAATTATTTGCAGATGTAATGACATTTAAAGATTACTTTCCTATTTCATTATCAATAATGCTGTTTACATTTTCAAATATGTATACGCTATTTCAAATTAGGTAGGTAATGTTAAAAGAGTATTTAAATGTAAATTATATTTATACATTTGTAACAATATCTGCTTATAGTATGACTACGAGTTTACATGCTAGCATTTATAATGCCAGCTTGTTGAAGTATAACAGATTAATGAATCAACACTTTAAAAATTGTTGTTGAAATATTTCCAATAAAGTTAGGAGGATACCGGTATCTATCATTAGAAGTTCTTCAATAATTTAACTAAGCTCTGCAAATATCAAACACTTTAAGTAGTATACTTAAATATGTATTTATATTCCATAATAAGAATAGGTGCTTCAAGAACAAGTGTTTACCGAATAATTCATGAATATAAAACCAAAGGGCTAATTTCACCACCATCAAAACAATTAGAGAGAAAATCAGTGCTATCTACATTTGACGATACCGTTAAATATTTGAGAAGATGAGGAGTACAGTTTGTTGTTTGTGATGGAGAACTTCCTACACTAAACAAGAATTTAAAGAAATTAAAGGAAGATGAAAATATACCTCAAATGAGTCGGTCTACACACAAAAGTAAAATTATGAGTAGATGTTAATGTTACAACATGCAGACAAGCATTGATAGATGGTGTAACAACGGGTCTGAAAGTCCTGTTGGTAAAGGTAGACGGTGGCAATTATTCTACATATTGGTTCGAAAAATGGTTTTGTTGACGATAGCTCGTTGGTATTTGAAGGAAGAAAAACAACTGATTACCACGATAAAATGGATGCAATGTTTTTGAGAGATGATTTAATAATATTTTACAAAAATTGCCTGAGAATAGTGTCATAGTAATGGATAATGCATCCTATCATAGCCGGAAGTAAGAAAAAATTACCATAAACATAAAAACATATTGTCTATACTACTATTATATTTCTTTACATCAATATTAATAAACAACATAAAGGCATAAACTATTACCATTACTTTTTATAAATGTGATCTGTTCATGAAGTTAAGTACTAAATATATACTTATTTATGTAGTAAGTTCATATATACTCATATTTCATTTCATTGTATCTATCATTTAAATTTACCGCCAATATTCCCAGTTATTAAATTTACCTAATGCCATGCGAACTGAAGCCTTTTGTCCCTCTTATTAAAAAACAGAGTATAGGAAGAAAGGATTGATTTAGAGTCTTTAGGGAGAGACATTACTTCTGACGAACAGTGTACTTCCAGGTAAAAAAAATATTTGTAATGTGGATTACATAAAAAATATAATGTACAGATCAAATTATGTAGTTGCAGTATTACCGGAACGATATCCATTTATCACTTAATCTCATTTGATTTATGAAATCCTTATTTCCTATCTATTTAATCATTCATGTCGGTTTTGTCCAAGTCTATTGCCGTTATTTGTGAAAACACCCCGATTCTTTTATGTTAGCCAAACTTTCTTGCAACGGACTGTATATCCATCATTAGGTACTTGCACATCATAGGAGAAAGTAGTAAGGAGAGAAGCGACAGGCGTACAGCGGCGCTTAAGTGCAGGATAAAAAGCGCTAAGTAGCTTCGCGGTACAGTCAGTACGGTACTCCACAAGATGAGTAAGATTGTCGGCGGTATAATCAATGGCCTAGTAATTAGTATCCCCTACTCGCTTTGACTCTGTACAACTCGCCGTTGCTTCTATAGATCTGTCTATGCATCGGTATACACATGAGCGTGTATGTGTACTCTCCTTTTGCTTGAATATGTAGTAATATCACTTGCTCGCTCGTCTGATGTCTGCCCGACTGTCTACCAGAAGTATATTTGAGCGTATTGTATTGTATATAAGTAAATCCCTTCCCTCCTCTCTCTTCTTTACCCACCGCAGGTGAGAACTAGTAACCCCTCTACCACCCTATCAGAATCTGCGCGCTGTTGGTCCATGCATACCACCCCGCATGATGTCTTCATCATTCCCGCGGTGATTATTCTACTCATCAAAAGTTCCGGCATAATATACACGTGTATATATGAACGAACTGGTGATCGAACTTGGAAAATACCACTTCCGGAAACGGCGCGCATAATACAGGACGGGCTTATCTGTAATGATAGTCCGATATTTGATTCTGGACGGCTAACTTCGCGAGGTCCGGCCTCCATCGCCCGATCCGCTGAAATGTGACGGTATCTTTCGCGCGCGCACTTCATTGTTTAGGTGAGATGTTTTAATATGAAAACAATAATATAAACTGGTAAACAATTATTGAGATCGATCAATGATGATGGGGGGTAATGTCGGGAGTGAGGTTCGAATTTTATTTATGTCTCATATTCGCTCATCATTCGTCTATTTATGCATTTCGAACATCGTAATATTAAGAATAGATATACACGCGATTTGTGTCGGGATGCATCCGCATAGAAATGCGGACTTAATTAGTGATGGCGATGATTAAGAGTAAGAGTGCGCTGAATTGGATTTTTTTCGAAGACGTTTAGCGGTTCCATTGCCATGCACGAAGAATGTTGTTATTTTGTCCCATTGGTATCCTGTTAATATTAGCTAGATTATCCTGGTAAGTGTTTATCATATTTAAATGCCATTTAACACTAGTGATACATCGAAATATCATAAAATAGATAGCGACAATAAATGGACTGCTATAAAATTAATAGAAATAATTCAGAAATATTATTTCTGTAACGGATATTAACGGTACATCTTTGTAATCTCTCAAATTGAGGACACAAAACCACACAATACAGCTTTTCAGTTTTAACAGCCATTACATACAATTGGTAGTTAAGTTATTTATTGTGTTGTTTTTATTTAACTGTTTTTCAATAAAGGATATACGCAAGCATTTTATTCTTATTCTGTTAAACTATAATTAATTGATTACAATGATTATAGTGCATTAACTTTTTCATAACTGTTTATAGTCTCTAATTTAGAAAGTTCTATAAATGTTCGTTGTGCAAAAAATCTCAAAAAAGTAGGATGAAATGATTATTAAAAAATTGAAAAATATCTTCAAATTGTCAGGATCTAGTCATAGCTACTGTCATTACATACATTTCATTGAATTATCACATACTAGAAGTATATTAATTTATATAAACTAAAATATTGGATTTACCCAACTGTAACTTTAATGTTTTCAAACTTATTTACCTATAAAGTGTTAAAAAAAAGAGCTCTTATGATTTATACGACCCTTTTCTTCCATTATTAAAATTAAATCATCAAAAGTTATACAAAATATTAATAATACATGTTTATTTTTTTCCTGCGTATTAGAACAAAATTTATAACAAAACAAAGATATTTCAACTCAAACATCAATAACCAATAAATAATTTTAATGAAGCCACGCTGTAAAAAAATAGTATATTACACTATATCCTTAAAACATGTAAAAGTATATTTCTTGCTCAGTATAAAATTAATCAAAGACAAAATATCCTGCAGTTATAAAATAATGAAAAAGAACAAAGTAATATATTCAAGATAAACGCAGAGTTGTAATTTAAATGAAATCATCTCAAGAGCGTTTGATTCTGAACGAATAAAGTGAAAATAAATTATACATAAAGTAGAAAGAGAGTCTGTAACTCGAACATACAGGGTCGGGGAAATTGATACAACAGGATCTTAAAATCCAAGAACATTTTTGAAAATTATATTAACATATACGATACACAAATATATCATACAATCCATAAACAATTTTATTCAAAAC
>CM043017.1:118924426-118949674 GCA_023690525.1 Holotrichia oblita
GTATATATTATCGATGAAAACTACTAGAAGTAATTCTTTCATATTGAAAAGTTTGGGAATTTTAATGTTTGAAAGACTTCCAGGACTGAATCGAATGTTAAGTGTGTTATTGAAGGGATAGAATCCTCAATGCAGCAGTTTTCTGAGCCCACAACAGTTTAGGGAGGCGTACAAATACACCAGTTCAAAAAATAACGGCTTAAAAAATCTGAAAACATTAAAATCATTCAAAATTTTGCGGGAAAAAGATTGTTTTTATTTGAAAGCTGACAAAGGGGACAAGGTTGTTATTTTATATAAAGGGGATTACTATGATCGGATTAATGACCTGGTTACTGCCGAGGTTAGGCGTAAGCTACATGTTTCCAATCTTGTTACCCCTAAATTATATTGTTTACCTAAGATTCACAAACCTGGCAAGTCGGTAAGGCCAATTGTTTCGGCGATTGATGATTAACCGGCTTCTAAGGTTTCCAAATGGCTGACCAATTGAATTAATAATTTGCCAATACAGCAACCTAGTTTTGCAGTCAAAAATTCTTTAGAATTTATTACGTAAATAAATTCAAAATATTCAGTTGCTGAAGGGTGAAGTATTGATTTTATTTGATGTTAATTCTCTCTTTCCTAGTGTACCGATTCCAGATACCTTGACATACTTTAAGGACTAGTTGCTTCAAAATAATTTTAGTCAACAATGTGCCCAGGAATATATTGGCCTAACTGACATCTGTATGAAACAGTCAGCTACCCTTTCTAGATACTTTAGTAATTAGAAATAACAATAGATTAGACTTAATCTCCTGCATAATAGAAGTTTGTAAGCAATTCTTTTTTTTACTTCAAATTATAACTTGCAATAATTGATTATTAAGTGACAAAATTTTAAATTTGTTTAAAGTTCGTGTTCAAAATGTTCACCATGAGCATTTAAGCAACCATCAACTCTTCGTTTCATGCTTTGGAAGACATTGATTAGTTGTTGCTCAGTTATACTCTGTAGTGTCTTGATATTAGCATCTCTCAGTACCTCTATGGTATGCATACGGTTCCTGTAGATTCTATTCTTTGGATAGTCGAACATGAAATACTTCAATGGGATTAGATCAGTCAATCTTGGAGGCCATCTATGTGCTCCAACAACGCTATCAGCAAAAAACTGTTGAAGATATTGGCAGGAGCATTATCATGTTGAAAATAACCTCCTTCAAACTCATTTTGTTGTAATTCTCCAACAACTCTAACATCTATTGGTAACGTGGAACTGTTACAGTTTCTTCAAATAAAATTGGTCCTCTTATTCGTTGCCTGGACATAGCTAACTAAACTCCTGCTTTTATAGGATGCAATTGAGTTTCTCCAAATTCGTGTGACTTTTCTACAGAGCAGATGCGTTCATGCTGTGAATTTATATATATAGCTCGATAGGTGAAACCAAGCTTCATCTGAGAAAAATGATTGGTTCAGCATGTTATCATCTCTTAAATTGTTATTAAACCAATGACAATACTCCAATCACCTGTTGTGACCTAATGATCTAATGGTAATAATTTCTATACTGTAGAAACTTTGTACGGATGAAGCTTGTTACGCTGAAGTACATGCAAAGCCTCCAATGTTATAAAGTGTAATAACTATTTCACTCCATATTAATTTTCATCCTTTACCTGTGTGTTGAATTAATTGACACAATTAGTGGGATTGTGATCTAAACGAGTTAGTACATCTTCGATTTTGTTTTCTGTAATAACTATCTTGCGATCAGATAACTTGCCTTTACATACGTTTCCTGTTTCTCGAAAGCGATGCACAATTTTATAAATGTGTCTGATTAAAACCAAATCGTCAAATTCTCTATCAGGAAATTGTACACGAAATTCATGGATACATAGATCTATAAAGTACATATATTGGAAATAAGCCTGCAAAATGATTTTTTTGTGCTCTAGTGTATAGGGCATTATACACTTAAGCAAACAAAGGTTAGATAGGCATATGTATGTTATAAAGAACTTGTCTCACCACAGATAAGTGCCCTTATTCTCTTATAGTATTCAAAAATACTTTTGTTGGTGATATTAGATGATAAAATAATATTTAAATACGGATTCCGTTAGACATATTTTATTTATTAGAGTAAGGATTTGTTTGTTTGTATGTTTTAAGACCACCGTAATCTTAAACAAATTTATCTCAACTTTGACCTTTCATAACATTCAGCTTAAAATACACGACTACTTAATAATGAGAATATACCATTTTCATAGTGTTCAGTTTTTTATCTGTGAATGATCAATTTTTATGTAGTACATAATCATAATTAATAACTCCCATTGCGATTACCGCCGTGCAAACCGGAACATTATCATGTAACAGAAGCAAAATTAGCGTGGTAACTTTGTCTTTTTGCTGAGCTAATATGTAGTAGTGAAAATAATAAATGAAAATCAAAGCGTTTATGCATAAAATCTCCATGTAACTAACTTACAACGCGCTGGCAATAAATATTCTTATTACTTCCTCAAACAAACACCAGTTCTTGTAGTTTTAACAGCATTTATGTTCTTCTACGCTATACAAAATGATGCATATAACATTGTACAATAAAATTCATTCGGAATCGCATATCTTAGCAGTTATTCTGCCGTTTTTCGCCATTACATCTTCAGTTTATAACGCAGCACAATTAGAACCAATAACGATTTCTAATGCTACGATCTGAGGTATTCCTGGCCTTCGAAATCACCATTATTACAAAGGCAATTACCGTAAATAACTCGCTAACAAGTTTAAGTCTTAACGAAAACCGGACTGAAAACAATGCATTATTCAGAAGTCAGGCGCGAGAGTTATTCTACACGAAAAGCGACAAAAAGTGCCATAAATAACATCCGAAACGTCGAGTTTATTACAATAATTATGAGCAATTTATAGAAATAAATCACGGCGCAGTGTGTACTTCAAGGAGTAGGTTAAAATAAAAATGTATAAGGATGCGTATTCCTATAGTTTATGGTACGGTCAAGTGCTACCGCTAATACATACGAGTTACGGTTTTTCCAAGAGAAAACTTGTTAAACGCTATTTTCTTGTTCTCTTTATCTTCGACACTGTGGATGACTCGAAACGAATCATTTCATTTCCAACAGGCAATAACATAACGGTAAAGTTAGTCATGTCAAATATCTCACTGGATAAGTGGATGAAAAACGTAATTAAAGAAACATTCCACTTGGTTCTTCTCTTGTGTTACACACGACTAACTGCAGAAACATACCTTAATTAACGATCCCGGTAGTTTACTGCAATATTTATCTTTTTAACTGGTTTAAATTAAAGCACTTTCTATAATATCACTTATTATTATCATACAAGAAAAAATAATATTTTAAAGTTACAAATTGAAAACATAACTTACCTACGTACTTACCTATATATGTATACATATATGTACATATTTGAATTTAAAATGATGATATATACCCGTCGTTATTTTTTCAACGATAATAGTTACTAGACTTGGCAGAGAAGGGCAATTTCCAGTACGGTTCGGAGAGCAACGTGGTGGGGTGACAAGTCGGACATCGATAAGAAACGTTATGCTATGTGCTCGTGACTATGTTGAAAGAAGAATTAAAGCAGAATTGAAAGATTGTGGTTATGTGTGGACGAAACAACCGATTGACATAAAAATTCTGTAGTGAATGTGATGGTATATACAATCGAAGAATTTGAACCATCATCTTCTATCTTACTTGCTTCCAAACGAGTTGCAAAATGTACTAGCGATGAAATTTTAAAAATGGTGTTGAGCGCATTGAACAAAGTTTCAACAAAACCAACTTTTGATGTTGACGGTACCGTGTCGCTAATATAGCTCATACGAAGGCAGTGTTTCTAAAGTCCACAAAACCTGGAAAAAAATTCAAGAACTGTATCCCACTAGATTTTTTCCAATTCTCCATTTTTGCAACTGCTACTACGTAAATAATGAAAGAGTTTAAAACAACTTTTAGAAATATTTGCAATTGGAAAGGCCATGAAGTACTAGTACACAAAATTAACAAAAGTTCTAATAGATTCTGTCATAACTCTAAATATATTCACATATTGGAGAGTAATAGAGGTGTTAACTCATTGGTAATGGCAAACAGACCCCAAACTTTCTTCATTCCCCTCTAATGCAAGCATTAAATAAATCAGTGGTATTCACATATACGTTGAAGATTCAATGATTGTTACCACAAATTTACACATACCTATACAGGCTCATTCACAGAACTAGTTCGTTAGAACTTTTGATGTTCTTCAAATTCAACATTTCTGAAAACTTGTAATTATAACTGATATCATCTGGACTCATCAGCAAAATTATTTGCGCCATTGTACCACTTTCGGTTTACCGGAAGTTGACGTCAACTTTCTTAGCTACTAACTACCCATAGTATATTTATTATGAGTTTTTTGTATCGGGCATACAATTCTGCATCAAAACTTACTAAGACACCCTATGTCAAAAATCAGCAATTTTTGAGTTACTCAATTTTTTTCAAATATAGGGCCAATTGCAACGCTATATTCAACATTCTGTATTTCTGAAGGCATTGCAGCTAACGACCTCATATTTGGCATGTTATTATCCGAAATAGCATACATCAAATTTACGTCCTAAAAATTATCATAATTTATACAGGGTCGTCCAGAATTGACGTTCATTTTAACTAAGTTTACATCGATGAAAGCCTTTTTTTTATAGAACATCCTATATATTACTGCATTTTTGAATACACTAAATAATTCTCTATCATTCTTTATTAGACATATTAGCTTGTATTTTTTACGGTTTCCGAGTTGTAAGTACTTTTCTGGTAAAAGTCCGAAAAGTACAATGCGACTATAAATGATTGTAAATTTTCGACTTAAGTTGGCAACACTTCTGTAATTTTATGTTAGCACATCTGATTTTTAAATTTAAATTTGTCATATTTGTCAAAGCAAAAGTCATACGAATAATACCACTAAATTTCATTTTAACAATGGTATTTATTATTGAGCAAAACACATTTATTGTAACGGCTTATTTTCGAAGCGGCTTACAAAATGATGACGGTAATTGGATATATTCGTTGCAATCAACTTTTGAGCAATTTGTTGCAATGTATCCAGAGGACCAAGTTGATTACCGTAGCTTCACTATACACACTACAAGAATTGTTGAAAGACTTTTGAACACCGGTAATGTGGCTAAAGGTAAATCTACTGGCCGTCCCACTGTTGCTACACCTGATGTTTTGAATAATGAACGTATCGCAGAAAATCCTTATATTTCAGTACATTGTTTATCTCAACAAATAAGTAAAGTCCCATTATCAATTATTATTATTTCCTCTTAACGTTTCTTACGTCCTTTCCAGAACTCTCCTATGAATCCACTTGTAAGATCCTAAAAAGCATCTACATTTACATCTGTATAAATTTACAATTGTTCAGCAACTTCATCCTCCTGATTTCGTATTACGAACACAGTTTTGTTACTGGTATAATATCACTCTGATGCTTGGTTTCATCTGTCTGCTTATGTTAATTACCAGAACTTGGTCGGCAGAGAATCCGCAGAACTTAATCCAAGTGCCATTGGATCCAGTTAAAATCGGTGTTTGGGTGGCAATGTCACGACAAAGAATTATTGGTCCGATATTCTTTCAACAAACGATTAATGCTCAACGCTACCAAACCATTATTTTAGAATCATTTATAAATCAGTTGGATGACAGTGAGTTAACGAATGACTATTTTCAGCAAGATTCAGCTACAGCAGACACTGCACAAATAACAATTAATTATTTACACCAATTCTTCCCAGACCGGTTGATTAGTGTAGGTTTGTGGTCAAGTAGATCTCCCGATTTGACGCCGCTAGATTTCTTTTTGTTCCCTTATTTGAAAAATACAATATACCGGAATCAAATACAGAATTTACAACAGTCACGGAACGTTATTGAGGAGGCAATAGCAAATATAGGACCTGAAATGTCAACTAATGTATTTAACAATTTATCACGACGAGTACAATGTTGTTTAGCAGTGGAAGGTCGACACTTTGAGCATATTCTTTGAATAATTTTTGTTTAGTCGTTTAAAATATGCGTTCAAAAAACTCGTTTTCTATAAATCTTCCTTCTGGTATCGGTAAACAAACATGCATAACGCATCCATATGATACAAATGACATAACCTACAAAGTTGTACCTATATACGAATAACCAGGCAAGCCAATTTTTCAGTGTTGCCAAAGTAAATATTTGTTACAAACATTTATAGTCACTTGGTATGTTTTTTAATGCATTTAAAATCTCAGTAATCCTTGAATGTCAAAATAATTGCTATTGTATTTGCACTATGAATACACATAGTTGATATCTGTCAAGCAAAATGGCAAATGAAATACATTACGGAAAAGAAACGATATTTTAGATTTATTTTCCATTCATGAAGACTGTAGTAGAATTGTGAGTAGCACATGTCGAGTATATGACGACAGATATCCAAATTTATGCAAAATGACCTAAAAAATATCAATACAAGAAGCCAAAAACGAATGTTACACAAAAAAACTTTGGAAAGGAATGAGTTAAGTGTGTTTTATATGCCATCGTGATCTGATCATATTGAATTTTGTCTTTTGCAGCGCTGTTTTGTTTATTTGTCTTGTTTGAGTTTTTGTAATGATATTGTTTAGATCACTTTGCAAAAATTTGGATATCTGTCGTTAAATACTGCACATGCACTATTCAAAATCCTATTACATTCTCCATGAATGGAAAATAAACCTAAAATGTCGTTTCTTTTCTGTAATGTATTTCATTTGGTATTTTGCTTGACAGATATAATCTATGTGTATTTATAGTACAAATGCAATATCAATTATTTTGACAGTCAAGAATTACTAAGATTTTAAATCCATTAAAAAGCATATTTTGCGAACTTTCACCAGAAAGGTACTTGTAACTCTGAAACTGTAAAAAATACAAGCTAATATGTCTAATAAGGCATGATAGAGAATTATTAAGTGTATTCAAAAATGCAATAAGATGTTCCATTTATAAATTATGTATAAATTATGATAAATTTTAAGACGTAAATTTGATGTATGCTATTTCGAATAATAACCTGCCAAATATGAGATTTCTATATGCAACGCCTTCAGAAATACAGAATTTTGAACATAACGTTGTAATTGGCTCTATATTTGAAAAAAATTGAAGAACTCAAAAACGGCTGATTTTTTACATAGGGTGTCTAAATAAGTTTCGACGCACAATTGTATGCCCGATACAAAAAACTCATAAAAAATAAACCATGCTATTTAAATTAAGAAAGTTGACGTCAACTTCAGGTAAACCGGAAGTGGTACAATAGCGCAAATAATTTTGCTGACGAGTCCAGATGATATCAGTTATAATTACAAGTTTTCAGAAATGTTGAATTTCAAGAACATCAAAAAGTTCTAACGAACCAGTTCCGTGAATGACTCTGTATAATTGTAGGCACTAACGTATCTTCACGAAAACCACATAATACACCGCGATATTAGGGGAACAAACGTCTTAACAACCCACGAAGGTGAAGTAAAATTAGTAGACTTCGGCTTATCACGTCACCTTAGCAGCACTCTAGGCAGAACAGACACCAGCATAGGATCACCTTCTTGGATGGCGCCAGAAGTAGTTACTAGCTCTGGAGATTACAACGACGAAGGCTATGGTAACAGAGCAGATGTCTGGGCTCTGGGAATAACTGCCATAGAACTTGAGATGGTAAAACACCTTTCTGTGATATGCATCCTACAAGAGCATTGTTTCAAATCGTTAGAAACCCACCACCAACCTTATATCGACCAAGTAGCTGGTCTGAAATGTACGTCGATTTTATATCTGAGTAAGTTTATTAGTAATGGTGGTAACTTTTAAAAATCGTTCAATTTATTTGGCCAGATGCTTAGTCAAGAATCCTGAATACAGACCATACATGATGGAAGTACTAGAACATCCGTTTCTAACAGCAGTTCCAGAAAATAACTATCATGTAAGTGCCTACGTATAAAAATACATATAAGTCCACTATTACTTAAGGTGATTTATAGCTAACACAAGAACTTAAAAGCCTTCGCATTACCATCATGGAAGGTTCAGACAGACTTATGAAACATAACGACGCATTCGTGAGATCGTCTTTATTAAAGAAATTTATTGATAAAAAAGCAGAAAAAATGGATGTTGAAGATTTGGCTGCCTTGGATTATTTAACAGAAGATAGCATTCTAAGGGAGTTAGAATCAAGAACTGCTGACGGGAACTTTCAAACTTATATCGGTGACATCTTACTTACATTAAATCCAAACGAGCATCAAAACATTTACACAAAAGAGGTAAAATAAGTTCTATTACTTTTATTTTATTATTTAAAGATACTCTTTGTTGAGTACAGCATCATCAAAAATATAGTTTCAAATCACGCTCCGCAAACGCACCACACATTTATGCAGTAGCGGACAGTGCTTATCAAGATGCTCTTCATCATATGATTCCTCAAAATATCATAATGACTGGTGAATCTAACTCTGGCAAAACCACCAACTATCTGCATTTAATGGAGCACCTCTTATATTTAGGAGAGAGTATGAATATCAGCATGGATAGAATAAAGAGTGGTATAAAGCTAATTCACTGGTTAACTCATGCTAGTACACCAGTGAATGAAAATTCTACACGATGTGCATTAAAAACTGAAGTTATTTATGGAAGAAGTGGTAAAGTTAGCGGGTGCACTTTCTCCATATATCAATTAGAAAAAATGCGAGTTTCATTATCAGATTCGTAAGTAAAGGACAAATTGATAATTACATAACCATAAAATTTTTACAGGACTCATTCAAATTTTCATATTTTCTATTACATTTACGCTGGTCTTATTCAATCCGGGACTGCGGATAAGTACCATTTGCTAGAAAACTATGATTATAAATACTTACGAGATGTGAGTAACAGTCAATACAGCAACGCAGAAAAGAATTTTGATAAATTTAAAGAACTAGAAGCTATTTTTCACGAATATGACTTCTCTAAAGAGCAAATTGATACGATCTTCAGTATAATTAGTGCTGTATTAAATATAGGTGAAATTAAATTTCAACCGCTCGAAAATGATACTGCTTCAATAGAAAACGAAGAACAAGTTGCCAAAGTTGCTACGCTCTTGAAAGTGGATGCAAAGCAATTATCATGGTCTCTAGTAAATTATTGTTACGTCAGTAAAGGTACAGCAGTTAGTAGACACCATACTTGCGACGAAGCTGCAGATGCTGCTAATGTTTTTGCAAATTCTTTATATGCAAGAATTGTTGATTATGTTGTTAGCGTTATCAATCACAAGTTATCTTACGGACGAGCAATTTTGTAAGTTGTGTTCAATTTCATGTATGATGTTCAAAAGTATTCTTGTAGTGGAGAAAAATATTGGATACGAATTCTAGACATGTATGGTATAGAATGTTTTAAACATAATAGACTTTCGCAACTACTGACGAACACATTAAATGAACAACTTCATTATTTATACTTACAAAGAGTATTCGCATGGGAATTTTTGGAGTTAAACGAAGAAAGTATTCCACACACGGCAATTCCGTACTATGATAATCGGAACGCAATGGAGGAAATTCTAGGGAAAGGTGGATTACTTTCAATAATTGATGACACTTCTAAAAACGATCACAGAGAAAGATTTATCACAGGTAGGTTTTCAATTAAACATCTAACTTTTTTTTATTTAATGATGTAAACATTCAACAAGTATATTCCATTTCAAATCGATGCCGTTCTAAATTAATATTGCTGAAATATTTAGTAAAACGCAATTGCAGGGTTAGCTTGAAGTGAAAAAAAAAATTTGTTGCCTGTATAAAAACAGAAAAGCAATTCCTTTTAAACAAAAAATATCTTTATTTCGTCATTGTGCGATATTTTCATAACGTAAATCTCTACTACCATTTTAGATAGTCTAGATACTAAGAGCAATACGCATGTCAAAACAGAAAACATCGACGAATTCAGCATTACCCATTTTACTGGAAAGATAACATATCAAACCAGAATGATGGGAAGAGATAACAGAGATTTTTTACCACCAGAAGTCATCGATGTTCTTAGGCTATCTGACAATCCCCTCATTAAAATGTTTTTCAGTAATAAATTGAGTAAAACTGGTAACTTGAATGTTACTTTCGAAGAGAAAACTGTAAAAGAGAAATTTTCGTCTTCTTCGTCAGAGGAAGATGACGCTGTAAGTTGTAGATTATTATTAAAGAATTACTGTATATTTCTTGATGTTTTTTAGTATTCCCAAGTGAGAAAAATGAGATCATTGGCTTCCAGATTTAGAACTCTATGTTTAGACCTAATGAAAGAATTAGCTGTTGGCGGAGGATCAGGAGGTACACATTTTGTGCGATGTATAAGAGCTGACCTTGAGAACAAACCAAGAAATTTTCATACTGAAATTGTTAGACAACAATTAAGAGCAATGGCAGTTATAGAAACTGCTAAAGCTAAACAGAAGGGCTATCCACATAGAATCAACTTTACTGAATTCCTCAGAAGGTACATTATACAATTGTGTGCCATTAAATAAATTTGCTAAAAATATAATTATTTCAGATACAAATTTTTAGCGTTTGATTTTAATGAAAATGTCGAAACAACTCGAGATAACTGTAGATTGTTATTAATCCGTTTAAAAATGGAAGGTTGGGTAATAGGAAAAACCAAAGTGTTTCTTAAATATTACAACGAAGAATATTTGGCAAGGTAAATTTCACATATATGCAAATAATTTTAAAAAGGAATTTCCTTTTATAGACTATACGAAGTCCAAGTCAAAAAAATCGTCAAAATCCAATGTATGATGAGAAGTTTCTTAGTTAAGAGAAAAATAGCTAAACGTATTCAGAAAGACAGAGAAAAAACAAGTAAAGCAAAATTTAACTTTCAAGTAAAAAATAAATGCTTTTTTTTATTGTTTTAGTTTCTCAATTACGCAGGCAATCTCAAACAGATGCAATGACTCAAGAAGAAGCAGCCCTAATTATTCAAAAAGGTAAAATGCCCCTTTATAAAATATCATTTCGTTTTTGTGAATTGTTTTGTTTTAGTTGTCAACTCCGAGAATGCATCAGAAAGTGACAACGAATGAAACAATTCCGAAAATGCTTATATCACCCTATTACCTGAAGTATAACCCACCAATTTTTATTTCTCGTAGCTTATCGAGGTCTTTCGGTTAGAAGAACCTATAGACCCTTAGTGTGCAAATTAACTGGCGTTCTAGATGGAGAAACTCGTGATTTTATAAAACCATTCGCGGATAAATGGAAAAATAAATCACTGTTCCAAGTTATCCTTCAATACCGAGCAGCTAAGCAGCATGAGTTATTCAATTTCGCGCAACAGGTATTCCTATCAGCAACAAATAAAATTATCCTAGATATTTCTGATTATATTTAGGTGCATTTCTTCAATCAAAAATGTGTACACAACCTCCAATCAATCAGTAATCCTATAGATTTGGAAAGTGTGGAAATAAAAGCTCATGCTAGTACATGGTTACAAGAAATACAACCACCAGTCTTGAAACTACCTTTCCGACTAGATGATGTACCGTATTTCGATACTACATACATGTGTGATCCAGTAACAACTTCTGGGTAAAACCAAGTTTTAGAGTATTTGTCAAAATGAATTAAAAACAATTATTGAATTGTAGACTTGCAATTGAAGGTGAAGAAGCTTGGGATTCACCGTTTCAATGGAGAGACAATGTTTCTTCTCAGATTATTTCATCACTATTAGCGGAAGAGAGTTTGATTACTAAACCATATGCTCAGCAAGTTAAGAGAAAGGAGTCTATAGTTGATGATATCTCTGTTTCTACAAATGAACATGTTATAAATATGCCATTCACCAGAGATCCCAAAGAACCAATAGGAAAATTATCAAGTACTATTATTGTATCAGAGGAATTATCTCCAAAGCGGGAACATGCTTCTCCAAAAGCTACAACATCAGTACAACCGATAACTGAAGAAGTGAAAGAAAGCAATGAGCCAATTTCAAAAGCTGCAAGTCCTAAAGAATCACCTGTAAAAATCAAAAAACCTGAAGATCTAGAAAGCAAAGAATGTAAAAATCTCGAAAACACTATAACCAAAACGGAAATCAAGAGGAAGGAACCGGCAGATCCAATAGAGGAACTTAAACATTTGGCCAGACGACTTAGTGCATCGGAAGACGACCCACCCTTCAATTTCCAAGGGATGTTACGAAAAACTAATTTTCAGAGAGAATCACTAAAAAGAACTGTCAATAATATCCGATCGAGAAGAGCGAGCAAAGATAAATTATCTGGCAATATGTCACCAGTTAAAGTGAAGGATGAAGAAGAAAATCCAAAGGATTTGAAAGCAAATTATTTCGATAAGCCAAAAATGATAAGTGAGATAGCACCTGGCGTCTTTCTTGAAGGTATTGTAGTTGATTTGTAAGTATATATAACCTCAGCTATATCCACTAGTAACTACAACTTTGTAGTTAATTTGCATACTTATATAATTGTAAATGAGATCTATTCTTACTAGTTGTACGCATTAACTAATGTGCAAATTATAATTATTCGCAATAAAGAATAAGCTTATATGTATTTAATTCTTTATTTTGTTCCCTTCATGTTACTCTTGCATCCGTTGACACATTTTAAAATAGAAAATTTCAAGTAATTAATTAATATATAAAGAGAAACACGATTTTAATATCTTTTTTTCAATAACTAAATGCGGTTAAATGCACTATTAGTTTAATAATCCTTAGTACATCCAACGAGCTTGTTTATAAAAAAAAGTACTTCTTTAACATAACTTCTGATATTTATTATATACTTTTGAGTAGGTAAAAGCGGAGAAAAATCATCTTATACAGAGTCCTTATAAATGGGATTGTTGAAGACTCTATTTTTACTTACAAAATATTTTCAGGGGGAGAGGGGGGGAGGGTAGGTTAGAATAACCTATAGCGAAAGTACCAGGAACATAATAATGTGATGTGGATCAACGATTACACCGACATAAAAATGTAAGTCATCTAAAAACTATATAAGCCTGTTGTTTTGTTTCGATCAACATCGCAAATAGTTTTATTTTTATTCAGTCATACTGCCAAACTAGATACGAATATGTAATAAAATGCTACTGACTGGATATTTCGTCGTGCTTACTTCAGACTTCTTTCTACTGCATTTAGCCTCGCAGTACCTCAATGCATCAGTATGTATCAACAAATTTTAAATAACACTCATTATTGATTCATGAATTCATAGGATGCTTATTTTACATTGTAAGCATCAGTTAAAAGGTATGTTCGCAGAGTAAACTAAATTAATCAGAAATTTTACGACGCACGCGTAATGAGATGTAAGCGTTCGCAGTAAAGAAATACGAAATTTGATGAGTTCGAAATTAGCAGGTTGTTGTTCGCAGAGTGTCGAAATCGTAGCTGGAAATTGTATTTGGACAGTCGAAAGAGTCGGTAGAAATATCTCCAATTTAGAATTAGCGTCTGCGCACAGAAAAGTTTAGGTCTATGCGTTTGCTAGTTACTTACATTACTGCACATGTTATGTTAAAATTTTGATTCTTGATATTTCACCCGAAAGTTATATTTTAATTATTTTTAGAATTTTGTTATATATCAAATATTTTTAGTTTGGTAGTTTAGTTAATAGAAAAGATTTATTCATTTTGTGTACTGCCAGCGATCCCTTCACTACCACTTGGCAGCAACAAAAATTCTTGTAAAACTTTATCTGGAAAATATTTGTTTTCTATTGATTTATTCGACTCTTAAAATAGATAATTATTTTTATGCCTTTGCAAAATACCTGTAATACTTACCCTGCATGGCTCCAGTTTTACAACGAAACGGCGAAACAAAATAGGATAAAATAAAAAATAAATAATACAAATATAGAAGTGAAGTATGCTGCTATAAATATAGGTGAAGTATGCTACAAGTTCGGGAAACCCGTTCGCACAACAAAAATACATATTAGTTGACAATTTCGATTTTCTGGCAGCGCATGCGCATTCGACAAATTCCAATTAAACTGAAATGGCAAGAAATTCACTCTGCGAACATACCTAAAGTATAATTTTTTCGAAATTGCACCCCTAAGAGAGTGAAAGGAACCAGTAAGGTTTGTATGCGAAATAATACTTTATGATCAAATTTCTTTGAAACTTAGTATCAATGTTCTTTGACACAATTAATGAAATATGTCTTGAAACTTTTCTTCTCAATTCAACCTCTATTTATGGAAACTAATATTTTATGTACACGGTTTGTGTAGTTTGTTGTGAACAATGGAAGTGACAACATATAAATTCGATTAAAATTAAAAACTGTATAAATGATCTACGCGAGCGAATCCAGTCGTAAAAAGCTAATCTTACATGTTCGTTAAAAGAATTTCCGAACTAGTGTCTACAACAAAGCATCTTGCCAACACCCACAAGAATGAAACCAACAAAGTAACACCATTGAATGTAAAATTGAGATCAAACATCAACCCTCTTTTTTACGGTGTGTTCTGCCGATTTAATAGTCCAGCCCCTCCAATGTTTGGACGGTTTTTAAATTTTTGTGAATACTTCGGGAACAATAACAGATATACATTCTTCCTCGCTTAATTTCATAATCGCAAAAATTACTTTCGAAAGCAACTAAGTGGAGATCAGCTGCCTTAAATCTCATTTTTTGGATACTTGACTTCTTATCTATCTCAGTAAAGTTGTTTTTGCATTGAAAATGGTTATGTACTAAAAAAACTTGTGAAGCATTACTAGAAAATGAACATGCCCACATTCCAACATAACAGCGTGCAGTAAGAATCAAATTATAAAGAGAACGATGAAACCAAATTGTATAATTTAACATTTTTATTCATCTATTAATTATTGCAATAATTATATTGGAACCAGAACTCTAGTGGATCTTTAAATAATTCCGGTCTTTAATCCGTGATTATTTGAAGAGGTCGTAATCGCCCTATATTCAACAAACAACTATAAAAAATAATAATTATATACATATGCACGGTGACTGGTGAAAATGAATAAAACAAAATTTTAAAACAATAATTTGTGATTGAACGTGATTGGATATCAACGATGATCTAAAACTAGCCCAAGAAATGGAAAAAAAAACTAAAAACTAAACGCAAATATTAGATGATCGTAAACTAGTTAAGTTAGTCTTATTTCTTTCTCTAAGAATTTACCATTGGCTGCTAATCCCATTAGTTTACGATCATCTAATCTTTGCGTTTAGTTAACGTTCTATGGTTAACGTTGTGACAGACGTTACTTCCCCTCTAACGAAAAAAAAACTGTTTGATCTAAAATTTTTAGACTAGGCCACTATAATACACAGAATATGTCAAATGTGCATACAAATACACGTTTTAATGTATCCAAGGCAACATACACTGCAATCATAACTGCAATTTATTGACAGCTAGATGACATGAGTAGTTTTTGCACATATTATAGCAATGGATCCTACTTATTTATGTTCTCCTTCGTTTTTCAAATATACCAACATGGAAATATTACTTATACTAATGGATATCGATCGGAATATACAAAATCCGGTGGTAAAATAATGTTAATACACTTTTACACCTGGCTCCAGTTCTGATCTATACTAAAATTTTAGGTACCACCTTCGAGATATATAACTGAAATGACATGCAGTGCAGAAGAACGTTTAGCAAAATTAACTAGCATCACTAGAAAAGAAAAATTGAGACCAGAAAAAACTCTAAATATGTTAAAAGCTGTACCAGATATTGTAGTCTTCCAGAATTATAGCTTAGGAGATATTCAGATGATTCCCATAAGTATTTTGAATACATATGAGGTAGTTAATATTAACACAATACGCAAACTAAATGTTTTCATCACATATTTTTACGTAGATTTCTAAGCCGATTCGTGTAATACTTGAATCCACGACAGTATTTTCATTAACTCGACATTCTGGAACTATTTCAACGAAAGTTGCACCTGGTATGACATATCAAATGGGTATAACATTTGTAGCTCACGAGCAAAAGGATTACAGACATTTTGTCACTGTTGTGTCGGAAGGAGAATCTTTTGTTATTCCTATTATATGTAAGCAGCAAATATTTGAAACTATATATATTATGTACTTTCAATTGTAGGCAAGCAAACTTAAAATCAAATATGCCATTATAAATTTATCACCCACACTTGCTAAAAAGCATGTTCACTGTAGATCTATCGTCACAAAAATCAAGCAGGTTATATTATTGTTGGCTTAATGTGAAACTTAAACTGTTACTTTTATAAAATAATGTGAATCAAAAAAATATAAAAATGAATACCATTCATAGAATACTGAACTATATTACAATATCAAAATGTCTAACTAATATAGTCTCATTGACCATGAGAAACCAAAAATGACATTCAATTTCTAGAGCTTGTTTTACATTATAATTTTTTGTTTGATAACTAATTTCATTTCTAAATGATACTACGACCATATTAAATTAAACATATGTGTATACATATTGTGCTAATCAAGTGCCACCAATCTATAAATAACCGAATTCTGCCGAATAAATCCAGTAACATTTTCAAATTTATTACAGATATTAACTTGTCCAAACTATACAGATGTCCCAGCTGACGCGGTTTCTTTGATAATTTGTTTATTTTACGGTATATAGAAAATGGTTTCAATAAAAGTTATCCCTATTTAGACCACGCATAGCTAGAAAATATTTTGAAATATACAAGCTGTCCCAATTATAGAAAAAGCGTATACGACGTTATTATTTTAAATAGATTACCCTATATATTAAATTTCTTTAGATTCTACATGACATTTTAACTAACTTTTATTAAAACCTTCCTAGACCTGTGGGCTTTTATTTTCGAGAGAATAAATATTTTCTCAAAAATTTTGCCATTTCAACGCTCTCGCTAATGAGCTGTAGCATCAAAACTAAAAAGGTTGAAAATTTCGATTTAAGCAAATTGGTACGATTTAAATTTGTATACTATCTGTTTACAGAGTTGGATGTAAAATTAAATTCTCTTTCTTTTGGTATCAAAATGTACCCATTTATCGTCAACCGTTTTAGAGAAAAATGTACATTTCTTCTGCCACTACCGAAAAAGATCACTATCACTATTATTTTGTAACTTTTATTTTTTTGATAGTGTTATGTCAGCCTACTCAGCTGTACTTTGTCACAAAATAGAAAGTAATTACATTTTTTATAAAAGGATTGTGAATAAATGTTATCATCCTTAGAAATTCCTTTAAAATACAAATTTAAATTAAGCTTATTACTTGGGTATAATTATAGATGGTACAAATGGCTATTAAATATAACATCTGCCACAATATTATTGTTACGTAGCCTACTTCGTGCAAATTGAAGTCGTCTTTTTCGGCGGTAGCAGAAGAAGTATACATTTCTCTGTAAAACGGTTGAAGATAAATGGCTACATTCTGATACCAAAAGAAAGAGAATTTAATTTTACATCCAACCCTGTAAACAAATATAGAATGTCCCGTTTAAGAAAACAGTTATTGGTGTTTAAATGTTTCCAAATGTTGACACCAGTAACTGTATGTACACTAAAAGGATCTGTACGTGTTAATATTGGAAATAATATACCAATCAAGTCAAGACGTATCAATTAGCACAAATCAAAATTTTCTGCCTTTTTTAGTTTTGATATTACAGCTTATTAGCGAGAGTGTTGCAAATATTTATTTTCTCGAAAACAAAAGCACGTAGGTCTAGGAAGGTCTGAATAAAAGTTACTTAAAATATCATACAGAATCTAAAAAATATATAATGGGTGTCCAGTTTAAAATGCAGTACATGGGGATATTGGAAACCGTGGGATATACAACGTCGGTTAAGTGGGAGAAAAGTTGCGTATTCTTTGTCCATGAATAATCCGACATCAGATTTTGAAGTTTTTGTTTCATTAGGCAGATACAGGTTGAAAAAGAAAAAAAAAATGCATTTTTGAAAATCTTCAATATTTTGTTTCCTAAAAGAGATAAATTTACAAAAGTTGCAGGCTAGGGATAACAAGTTATGAGGATTTTAAAAATGATTTCAAAAAAATCTAGGTCTACTAGATTTTGCGTGACAATAATCAACTTTTGTTTTTCTTATAGCAGCCATATTGGATTTTGACATTTTTAATATCTTCAAAAAAATTCTATTCAATGATGTATAACATGTTTATGTTATGTATGTCAGTAAAAACATGAAAAATAGAGAAAGTAAGATTTTAACATAGTAGGCCATGGAACTGTGGATCACTTAACTGTATACTGATAAAAAAAAAACAAAAATAACAAGTCTCCAAGTACTGTCAAAATATCTTTAACATTTTGTTTGTTAGTGTTCATTAAATAAATGTGGTTAGGTAGCTGAATCATTAATGTAACAACTGTTCAAATAAGCCACAGTTCAGTCGTATGTACAATCTATGTACATCGTGTTAGTACTGCCTCACAAGATTGTCTAACCATGATCGGTGTCATTCCATTCACTGCTTTTTCAACTGCTTGACGTAATTCTTCCACATTTTCATAAGATCTCCAATACACCTTGTTTTTCAGATAGCCCCATACAAAAAAATCAAGAGGTGTGAGGTCCGGGGACCTAGCAGGCCATCCTATTGGTCCTCGGTTACCAATCCAGATATTGTAATATTGATTATTTAAATAATTCGTAACCCAAAAGGAATTGTGTGGAGGCGCTTCATCTTGCTGAAAATACATATTTTGCAACGTGGCAACTGAAAGTTCTTCAATTCGTTCAGCAACATGTGTGCGCAAAAGTTCTAAATACCTTTCAGAATTCAAATTCTCATTGAAAAAGAATGGACCGATAACATGGGTATCAATAACACCGATCAAGACATTAAATCCCCATCTGACTTGCTGTCTAATGTCATGAACTAGGTGTGGATTTTCATCGGAACAAAAGAGTATTTTTACGATTAAACATTCCAGAGTTAGTAAATCGACTCTCATCAGACCATAAAATTTTCGCAAAGAAATTTGGATTTTCATTATGTTTTTCGATGAACCAATGACAGAACTGTGCTCCCCGTATTTCGTTACCATTTTGAAGCCCTTGACTGGCTCTTTCACGATAAGGTTTGAATTTGGCACGCTTTAAAATGGTAACAGCTGTTGCCCTAGCGACGCCAAGTGTATTTTCAATTACCCGTAAAGACGTACGGGGATTTTCAACTATTGCTTGAAGAACAATATTTTCATTATTTTCATTGTTTTGTCTTCTTTTGGGTTTGACAAAACTTCCATGCATTATCAAATTATCACGCAATCGGCGAAAAATGCTTTTTTCTGGCTGTCGCCTTTCAGGATATCTATCGAAATACATTTCTGCAGCCAATTTATCATTTCTTCGACACAAAATAAAACACTCCAGCATTTGATATTTGTCACTATTTGTAAAACGATTCATCTTAGGTTTGCACAGTACAAATACTTGCAACAACACAATGAGATTAACAATAAGATTACTGACATTTCAGAATAAACTTCACAGCTTTTAGAGTTGTTTAATACAAATGTCACATTTATTATCACATTTATTATTACTATGTTAAATCTTACTTTCTCTATTTTTCATGATTTTACTGACATACATAACATAAACATGTTATACATCATTGAATAGAATTTTTTTGAAGATATTAAAAATGTCAAAATCCAATATGGCTGCCATAAGAAAAACAAAAGTTGATTATTGTCACGCAAAATCTAGTAGACCTAGATTTTTTGAAATCATTTTTTAAAATCCTCATAACTTGTTATCCCTAGCCTGCAACTTTTGTAAATTTATCTCTTTTAGGAAACAAAATATGGAAGATTTTCAAAAATGCATTTTTTCTTTTTCAACCTGTATCTGCCTAATGATACAAAAATTGTCAACAAAATCTGATGTCGGATTATTCATTGACAAATGAATACGCAACTTTTCTCCCATTTAACCGACGTTGTATCTCCAGCGGTTTCCAATCTCGCCATGTACTGCATTTTAAACTGGACAGGGTGTATAGGGTGATCAAATGCAGAATGTCGTTTACTTTCCTGCTCTGCTTACAAAAAAACCGGTAAAAGTTTGTACTATAGGTAACCACTCAGTCTAAGTATAGACGCAAACGAATTTCACCTTTTCTCAGATATTCCAACTGTTGTGAAGCGGTTGGTCTAACTTTCTTTATACTATCCTTCTTTGTTTTTCATCTATAGATTAAAACTTGGTGTCTGTAAAGAAAGCTATTGCATTCAAATCCTGCCCTTTGGCATTTAGTTAACCAGCAAATTAGATTCCAGCCTTTTAGTAGTGTCAAATCCATTGATAAATAAAATAATCTCAGAATAATGCTCGAATTCTGAGCTTTTTTAAGGTTCAATAAGTTTTCCGAAATATCCGACTCTTACGATAAACCCCTAGAAGTAAATTATGTATAAACTTTAAAAGGAAATTGTTTTCAATTAACCTGCTGAATACCGTCAAAAAATTATCTTCTTAATATTATATCCAATTTAGAGATAATACATCTAAAAGCTTTTTCACATGACACGGCTTTGAAACCGAACATTTTAAAAGAATAAGTTTCAGGCATTTCGCCTAGACCGTTACTAGATGTCCCAGATAGAATAACTCTGCCACCGATACCAGTGAAAACAATAACTGAACGAGTGATAATAGTGCGAAATATAGGCCAAACATCAGCATATTTTAATATTTACTGCTCTACTGGTTTCATCGCTGAACCAGAACGAGGTTGTCTTCATGCCAAGGACTATATGCAGTTAATGATAAAATTCAGAGCAGCCCATGTCGGGGCGTACCAAGGACGGCTGACTTTGACGTACGAGACTGGAGAAAGACTTACTATAATGCTGGAAGCATCAACTTACGAATCCGATATATTTTTAGAGACTAATGAGTTGGAATCACTGGACACTTACATAACTCTGAAAAGAAAGAGGTTTGTTAAGTTGTACAATCGCAGTAAACATGTCATAAAGTAAGTTATAATCGCTAATCTTGTTCTACTATAATCGTTTATTTCTTTTATTGTTCTTATAAAGTTTTGTTTGGAAACAGTTCAAGAGTATAGAGATTGATAGAATAGAAAACCTAAAGTGCGAAGAAGGTTTTAAGGAAATAAAAGAAATGGAATCTCAAAAATACGCAGATTTACTTCATCACGGTATAATTGCTGGTGGTGACGCTAACGAAATCATTTACGAAAGAATTTATCAAGACGAATTGAGAGAATTTCGACATAGTGATAATTTATTATTCACGAATCCAAATTGGAATATTTGTCCACTGGTAAATAATTTATCTCTAAATTTTTATCTGCGTATAATGTCAAAATTTCTATCAGAACCACAATAGCAATGAAAATGTGATACATAATTTATTGCAATATTAACTTTTCAGACGGGAGAAGTTTGGCCAGATAACGTATGCACTTTCGTCATCACTTTTGCGCCAACAGAAGCGAAGTACTACGAAACAACGGTATATTTAGAAGTTTCCGGAAAAGAAGAACGTTTATCTTTGAAACTTTATGGTACAGGCAAGGGACCATATATAGAAATGAATGTTTACGAATTAGATGCTAACGATATTTTTCTATGTTCCAAACATCAGTACGAAATATCCATCCATAATAAAGGTAAGTTTCTTTCTTACTGCAAATATGCAAAATTCTGAAAACACAAAGTTCCTAATGCTTGTGTTACAGGCCACATACCGGGTACCATAGCATTTCGTCCCCAAAATTTAGTTTTTGGTGGTGTTTTACACTGTAAGCCTCATTCAAACCATTTAGAACCAAACCGATACGCATCTTTTGTTCTAACATTCACTTCTAACGTGCAAGGAAAGTTTGTAGAAGAAATTGAATTCATTATACAAGAATCTGGCGAAATGAAGAAGATTGTATTCTTGTACTTATATAATTTTTCTGATTATAAAATATCTTTTTCGTTAAAATATTTATACTTTCAGAGGGAACATAGTATGCCCATTGTTGAATTTTGATGTGAAGGAAGTAAATTTTGGAAAAGTGACTGTAGGTAAGAAAAGAAATGCTTCTCTAAGATTTACGTAGTTTATAGTCATTCATGCAATATTAACATTACCTGCATACTTCCTCATTTAATTTTGACATAGATTTTGGTTATACTTTTTAATAACCACCTTTTTGTAAACATAACCTATACGCGCGCCTCTGTCAAAGCGTACTAGGAAACAGAGGGTACTAGGAAAGTTTTGCACTATAACACTACAATGAGACTCAAAACAAAGTTTGGGTATTTGATGATGAAAACACTCCCATAGCTGTCAAAATAATGATTGAATATATTTTTTTCAAATCGACTTTAATTGTGGAGCATTTCATCTTAGCCACGCAAAAGACGATCACAACTTAGTGGTACACAGAACAGTGTCTGAAGTCTTCAAATAGATGAAAAACCTGCGGTCAAAGTACTACAAAACTTTCCTAGTAGTAGTGTTTGAAAAAGATGCGGCAATATTGAAGGAGGTGATTGCCCAGGTCATTTTATACAAAAAAGTTCCTATAAACATAGGTCCGCAAACGCTTCGTTACCGATCTACAGCCTGTTGAAGTTTAATTTAAAAAAAGCAGTAAAAATTAGATTTTTCCAAAACGGCTTGAGATATCATAATGAAATTTTAGGCGTGTTAATAGCTGTGGAGGCACATACTTAGCAATACAACACGATGTTTCAGTCGTACCAGTGGCGCACGTATTGGCACGTCACAGGCTATTTTTTCAAGAAAAAGATAGGACGCCGCTGATTTCTCTAAGAATAAAAAATATGCTTTCATTCTTTGTTCAATTGTGAAGAAAAAAGCTTTCTTAACTTTTTATCGGACGACGTACCGTTTTTTAGTAAAAAAAAAACATTTTAGTGCATATCCATTTATCATGCGTACAAAAATATTTTTAAACAGTCCTGTTTTATTCACTGACATATTGAATGACATATTGAATGAGTCTCGTGATTAATAATTTTGTATGTGTCGAATTTGTTGAAGTTCCTTATCATGAATCGCTATACGAATGCCGAGATGACCGACATGCACTACATTTATGGACTTGCTGATGGCAATGCATTAGAAGCTAGGCGGTTGTATATTGAAAGATTTCCTGGCCGTATTGCTCCTGATAGAAAAACTTTCGAAAGTATTCATCGGCGTCTTTATGAAACAGGCACATTAAGACGAAATGGAGGAGCAGGAAGGCCAAGGACAGCAAGAACGGTAGAGCTGGAAGAGGATGTGCTAGACATGATTGAAGAATGATTGGATGTAAGTACCTAATGGGACTATTTGACACATTCTGAAAGAAAATTTGTTGTATCCATTCCATATACAACGCGTTCAAGCACTTCTTCCTGCTGAATTTCCTCCTCGCATTGCATTCTGTCAATGGCTTTTGCACAAAATGGTTCAAATCCCTCAATTCCTGATGATGATTCTGTTCACCGATGAAGCGAATTTTTCAAGAAATGCAATACGCAATTTCCATAATAATCATGTATGCTGTGACGAAAATTCACATGAAATTGTTGAAGATCGTTCTCAACATCAGTTTTCTTTGAACGTTTGGCTTGGGATTGTGGGTGACTGCCTAATTGGACCGGTATTTTTACCGGTGAGACTTACCGGAGAGGTGTATCGCAACTGTTTGGAAAACACGCTCCCTGGATTTGTGGAGGACGTACCATTAGCAATTACAGATGCAATGTGGTATATGTACGATGGCGAACCAGCCCACTTTAGTGAAGTAGCTCGTGATTTCTTAACACAAGCATACGGAAATCGCTGGATTGGCCGAGGTAGACCTCACTTATGGCCTGCACGATTTCCGGACTTAAATCCCTGGATTTTTTCCTGTGGTGCCGTTTGAAGTACTTGGTGTACGCTACTCCATTGGAAAACGTAGAAGACTTAAGAAATCAAATCATTGCTGGGTGCAACTCAATTAAAACCGATCCTGGTATTTTTGAGAGAGTTCGCCAGTCAATGAGGAGAAGATTGGATTCTTGCATCCGAGCTCGACGTGGTCACTTTGCACATTTTTTGTAATTTTTGGTTGGTAAAATTGTTGGTTTGGTAAAATATTTGTTTTTGCCCTTGAATAAAACCCTTGTTCTTTGACTTTTTTTCTGTAATAAATGAACATGCACTAAAATGTTTTTTTTTTGCTAAAAAACGCTACGTCGTACGATAAAAAGTTATGAGAGCTTTTTCTTCACAATTGAACAAAGAATAAAAACATATTTTTATTTTTAGAGAAATCAGCGGCGCGCGTCTTTTTTTCTTGCAAAATAGCCTGTGGCGTGCCAATACGCGCGCCACTGGTACGACTAAAACATCGTGTTGTATTGCAAAGTATGTGTCTCCCACAGCTATTAACATGCCTAAAATTTCATTATGATATCTCAAGTCGTTTTGGAAAAAATCTAATTTTTACTGTTTTTTGTTTTAATTAAACTTCAACACGCTGTAGATCGGTAAAGAAGCGTTTGCGGACTTATGTTTTATAGAACCTTTCTTGTATAAAATGACCTGGGCAATCATCCTCTTTAATATTGCCGCATCATTTTTAAACACCCTGTATATTCCTACACAGTAATGACATTACCTCTTATTTGTCCTACTTCCTAAGTTTTTGACATTTATATTTCTTTAACTCTCATTTTTTCTTACTCTCTCCTTTCTTTTTTACTAATAAACTTATATATATAAGTTACTTATACAGTATTTGCTCACTGTATGATAACGCTAAAACGTCACAATTCTTTAATTACTTTAGGATTTGGCGTTCATAACAATGTAGGTACAAAACCGTTTTATCTTCTTTTTATTACTTCGCTGTATCTAAACAATTGAATTTATCATTACTAACAGCCACCCTATCACTGTTTGTCTGAATCTCATCAACACTACACAAGTTCCTATTGAATACGTTGCCAAATTTCCGGATGACGG